>PVKN010006456.1:0-28455 GCA_004027915.1 Capromys pilorides
TCATCATCATCATCATCATCATCATCATCATGTAAAGAGAACACAAAATAGTAAAACAAAACATTAGAAACATTTGCTGTATAGAACTTCAGCAAACAAATCAATAGGAATTCCACAGTGGTTGCTATGTTGCATAATGCTGTCTTCAAATTAGTTAATCAAATGCCAGACATAAGCATGCAAAATCAGATTTTTTCTTAAAGTGAAACTATAACACAAAATCTTTGCCCTAGTCAGTATACTTGTTCTGTTTCTTAGTTGCCCAAGTAATAGTTCCTGTTCCAGTTTTGGTTGCTTCTGTCTCTTAGAAACAGTTGGTTGCTATGATACATAGCTGGTCACTGTGGTGCCTATTGTAGGGACCAATCCCCAACTGACAAGCCGTTCTGCTTCTGTACTTCCTGCCTGCTTATCTCATGTAAGCCCTGGACCACCAGAGTTGGGGGCCTGACATTCTGAGGAACAATTGATTTCTAGTCAGTGTCCATTTAACATACACTAAATCTGCCTCCAAATCCTGGGTGACATTTTTCCGTTTCCGTTTGCCATGGCATAACTATTGGGTGTCAATAAAGATAAATTCAAACTTACATTTCACTAAATACTGAAAGCCCAGCCAGTAGGTATAATCTGTCTGGTGGTGGTGGTGGTCATTTTCCTAAGTTTCAGATTTTGTTTTATTATTTTTAGTAGTACATGTTTGCGGGACATAATGCTTACTCCTTTTAGAAAGCAATTTAGTGAGAGGTGACAAGCACCCAAGCCAACAAACTTGCGTTCTTGGTCCTCAGTAATTCACACATGGACCAATCAGGAGACAACTCGGTTCTGCTTATTTTCTGCTTGTAGCGATTATCAAAAAATTGACAGAGAAAGGGAAGGTGGTCACTAAGTAAGGCAGCATATAACTACAAAACGTTTGTAAATGTTCTTGGATCTCATTTATTCTTTTGTTTTCTTACTCTAGGCAGACAATATGATGTTTACATACGAGTCTGATTTATTTCTCTTGTGAGTATGGTCTCTAGTTGAATCTATTTACCTATAAAAGCCTCAAGTTTACCTTTCTTTATAGCTGCATAATATTCCATTGTATAAAAATACTACATCTTTTTAGTCATTCTTCATTGATGGACATCATACTGTTTCTAAGACTTAGCCATGACAAACTGTGCTGCTATAATATGGGTGCGCATATGTCACTGCAGCATGATATTTTTAATTCTTCTGAAGGAAGAGAAACTGCTGGGTCAAATGGGACCTCTAATCAGAGTTTCTGAGGAATCTCCACGCTGATTTCCACAGTGGTCATCCCTCTCTACACTCGCACCAGCAGTAGGGAAAGGTTCCTCGTTTTTCAGAGCTCCTCCAACATCTGGTATTGGCTGATTTTTTTTTTTTGTTGTTGTTGATAGCCACTCTCTCTGGACTGAGATGGAATCTCAGTGTTGTCTTAATCTGCACCTCTCAAATGACCAATCATGCTTAATTCTTTTCATAAACTTACTTGCCATTTGTATTTGTTCAGCTGAGAAGTGTGCGCTCATCTCAGATCCACCCCCATAACAATTAAAAACAAGAAAAAATATTTGTAGCTGTTACGGTGATGCTGGGCATTTCTTCAGACCTTAGAGGAAGTCAGTGTATGGTGAAAAGCTGGACGAAGAGCACACACATGCTGGGAATGAGAAAAGCTGTGCCAGTGACAGCTCCCACCAGGGGCAGACGTTGCCAACACGTCTATGTCACAGTGGGGAGGCCCTGAGTGAGGCCTCTCCCATTGATCTGTGCATTTAGGGCTTTCCTAACTCTTACAGGTAAAGGGGTGTGGGGAGCAGCTGCAGCAGGAGGTGGACGCCCCATGGGGGCTGGAGCAGGGCCCGGCCCCAGAGCAGAGAGTACACGAGCAAGCCCCATGCACAAGCTGCTCCAGTCCAGGCGGCATTGCCCCAGGAGGCAGTCTAAGAACAGCTTGCTAGGCACAGAGGTGACACGTAACACGCACCTGCCAAGTGGATAAATCCACTGCACATGGTGTCGGGGCAGCTCCTTCCTCCCATCCAGAGGGAGGATGCAGCCAATCCCAGCTCTCTGTGCCTTCTCTTCATTTCTTCACCTCCAGGCCGCCCTTGACGTCCTCAAGCCCCATGGCCCCGGCAATGGAATTGTAACAATTTGACTGACTGATATTTCTCAAATACCTGACTTACTTGTCCAGTGGGTATTTCATGAGGTACTTTGCATCCATTTGTTTGACGGTCTCTTGGTTACTCTTTTCTCCTTTCTGGGACAAAATATCTGATGCCCCAAAATGGGGAAGGAAATGTTTTCTTACCTCACAGTTTGTGAGGTTTCAGTCCATAATCAGCTGGCTCCAAGGTGGCGTGGCACAGAGGCGACAGGGCATGGTGGCACAAGACAGCAAAAGCAGCAAGAGCAAAAGAGGTGGAGAGCAAGCCTCTTTCCCTCCCTTATCCTGCATACCTTCTCTCTGCCCACGCCACCGCCACGCGCTCCTCTTCCACACCTGAGGATGGACACAAAGTAGAGCCCCTGGCCCTCTGCTCAGTCACTTAGTTGAACACTTGAACTCCTCAAGCAGACACAGCGAGCAGTGTCCTAGTGCACTAAGGGCGTGTCCTGACCACCTGGGCTGCAGAACTGCTGAGCTACTTACTGAAGTGTCTCAGCTCTTCAAGTTGATTCGATGCATCTACCATAGCAGGTGGCCACACTGGAATTTCTGCCTTTGCAGTGCTTCTAGAGCTCAGCTCAGCAAGGCTGGGCTCCCTGCCCTCACATTGTGGGTCTCTGCTCCGGCCACCACATCTGCCCTGTGTGGTGTTGGAGCTCTGTTCCTGGCCAAGCCTTCCAGTCCTGAGCTTGTGGGCTCTCCCACACACGCTGCATGTTCCATCCTCAGGAGAGCCCAGGGCAGAGCTGTGCCTCTGCGAAGTGCAGCACAAGCGCAGTGGCACCGGAGCTTTCCTGCTGGACTGAGCGCTCCCTGGGCTTTGCCTCGAATCTGGAGGAAACACTGAGCATCTGTTTCAAGATGAGCAAATTGATGCTCAGGGAGGTGACAGCACTTTGTCAATGGTACTGAGACGCTAAGCGACAGAGCTGTACTGGGACCCAGGGCCACCTGTCCCAGAGTCTCTGAACCACCAGACACCTCTTATACCCTTGAAGCTCTGGGTGAGCCAAGCCGATTCCTCTCGTGTAGAACAGGAGCTCTGACAGTAGCAGCTGGTCAGGGAGATGCCGTGCCCTCTCCTAGCTGCCTGTGAAACTGTTCTTCTGGGTCTCAGGATCTGGCACATCACCTTCCAGAGTCCCTGACCCCAGATTAGACTATACTTGGGGTCTATGAGGCACTTGCCCTCAAGAGAGGCCCTTGAATCATTGGGGCTCATTCAGAGGCTTAGGTCTATCCGACTTGAGTCCAATCCAGGTGCATGCAAAAGCCTGTGTATGCAGCTCAGGATAAGGCACACAGCCAAACATCAATCCAAGACTAAAACTAAAGCCAGGACTAAGTCCAGTGCTGAGGTGGGCCCAATCAAGACTGGGTCAAATGCCAAGGTGAACACAGGGTCTACCAAGGCCTACATGGAACCTACTTAAGCTTAACTACAGCTGTGACAGGCAACAGGTATAGCCAGGCCGAGGTGGCTTTTGGGTTCTCTGTGACAGACAAGTAATGGATCCTCCTGGACTTTCAGAGTGCTGGCCTAGAGATGTTTTAGCTGAGTGGCCACAGTCATAGGAGTCACCACCTGTGGGGTAGTTCTGAAGTCCCCTCTTAGTGATGCTGTGTAGGGCTCTGGCTACTGGAGACCCTGGGTACCGAGGGCTGGGCTAGGTTTTGTCCTCTGTCACAAATATGGCTGTGAATTCTGCCTCTAACAAGGAACAAGACCTCAGATGAGAGACAACAGAGTGATGGGAACAATGCCCACAAAAGCGGTCTGTGGAAGCAATGCTAATGTGGGAAGCAAGAAGTGGTTAACTAAGGGGATGTGAGAGTAGAGGCCATCTCCCCGATGGAAGGAAAGTGCCAGCTCCTCCTGAAAATGTGATCGCAGCTGTCCCCACTGCTGAGGGTGATGAGGCGAAGGCTGAGTCTGTCCAGAGGTGAGGGGAGGACAGTGGTGCCTGCCATGTGCAGTACAGAGCTTCATCCCCCTGGATGACACTTGGGCAGTTGTCTCAGGCCCAGAGACAGGAGAGGCCCCTGTCTACTTGCCCAGCCTGCGGGGGACACTTCCCCTGTTCCTGCAGTTTAGCTCTCTACCTGGGGTTCCAATTCCTTCTTTCCCCTTAATCTCCTTCACAGGAGAGCTTGGCCCCTTTGCCTCAGCAGTGGGCACACGGATGTTACCATCCATATCCGATGGCTGATGGGGATGAAGGGCCTCTTTGCAGAGCTTTGGTGCCTCCTAAAGGCCTTGTCCAGCCCTTCCTAGATCCTTGCTTCCCACGTCTCCTCATGCCAGCAGGGCTGGACCAGTCCAGAGGGGTAGAGGCTGGGCACAAGTCATCTAGAAAAAGTGCCTGGCACAGACCCCAGACTCTCAGCTTTCATGGTCTGGGTGGGTTGGGGGCTGCGCTGAGTCCTATTCTCAGTCCCATCTCTGTGGTCCACTTGCCCTCCCTGTCTTTCTCTGGGATACCCAGGGGGAAGCCAGTGGAAATGCCATTGCCTGCCTCCTTGAAGTCACCAGGGGGCGCCAGGGGCGAGAGCTAGCACAAGGAGCTGAGCTCCCTGGACCAGGAAGAGACTGAGCTTGCAGGAGAGGGAGGGGTGCGGAGAAGCTGGAAGTGTGGGAGCACAATGGCCCATGCCCCTCAGGTCCCAGGCCTGGAGTAAAGTGCCAGCATGCAGCTTGGACAGAAATGGCCCCAGTGCCCACGTGTCCAGGGTGGGGCTTCCATCTCTGCAGATAAATCTACTGAGATTCTGCATCCCTGCCTGTGCTCCCAGTGTAGTCACTGGCCAGTCGTGATCCAGGCCCTGGCTGCTCCCCAGCCTCAGCAGCTCTGGCTCGTGAGAATCGCTGGCATCGGGCCCCAGACCTGAGCGTCTCCTGCCCAGCCACAGCCCCTTCCTGATGCTGCTGCCTGCTGTGCCCAGCCTCCTAGAGCCTCCCCCCACAGTGCAGACTCTGGCTCCCCACTGCTGGGATCTCCCAGCCTGCTGGTCTGTCCCCTATCCCAGATCCTGACCAGGTTCCCTCCAGGTTTGTGGCCTTGGTTTAGCTGGGCCTGTGCCGTTCCAGCTTCAGGGTCTGGTCAGGCCCTTTTGACTTACGAAGGGTGGGAAACTCTGTACACCTCCCAGCAGCAAGACAACTAGAGCCTCCCAGTAACCAGTCCCCTTCTAAACAATGACACACTGGGGAACATTTTGATTGTTTTTGTTTAAATTTTTTAAGAGATATGTGTGTTTATTTGGTGCAGCATCTTGCTACGCAGCTTGAACTCTTAGTGATCTGCCTATCGGAGCTTCCCCAGATTACAGGTCTGAGCCACCAAGCAGGTCTCAGTGGCCAGTTCAGCTTAGGGCCAGCACAGCATGTGGCGTAGATGATCAGACCAAGGTCCTTGTGCTTGCCAGGCAGGGTATTAGACGGCCAAGCTATCTCCCTAACTCCATGGAGGACATATCAAATCTAAACCCTCAGGTGTTGTGGGGCCGTGGTCTGATGCTCCCTGTTTCTCCTGACACCTCCGCTCCCTCCCTTGCTCCTACCTGCTGTGTGTGCACCCCACTCCTGGCTTTTACCAGCAGGCACAGGTGTTTCTGGTTGCCTATGGCGTCACCAAAGTCTAGAGTCCTCTGGGTGTGTGCATTCAAGGGGAGCAGCACTTGGGCTGCATGGCGCCTGACTTCAGAGCTCCGCGTTGGAGATAAGCACACCAGTGACTCACAGGAATATTGGGGTGACTCGGGGGGCCAAGGTGCATGCTGCTATCACTGATAAGAGATTGCCATTCTTTTCCTCTTGTTGACATTCTGTAGTGCTCCCCGCCTGAGGTGGCTGCCATTGCAGGGAGGCGTGTTTTGTTCTGGGAACTCGGGCAATCAGTGCATGGCCTATGACCCAGGTCAGGGACAGATGCCTGCCACAAAAGCCCGCAAGCAGGAAGTCTGGGAAGAGCCTCCCACACCACCCAAGGAGCAGGGAGAACAGGGTCTTTGACACCTTGAGTTACGCTGAGGTGGAAATATAGAAGGTGGTGACAGGGCCAGGATGGTGAAAATGCCACCTGTCTCTGCGGAACTGGTGCCAAGTATACTTGCAAGGCTGTGTGTGTATCATACTCTCCTGATGTCTCCAAGCCTTAGGAAGTAGATGCCATTTTGAGACCTAAACTCCAGATAAAAAAGTGGAGGCTCCGAGATGTTAAATACCTGAGGCAGTAGCTCCCAGCTAGTCAGTGGCAGGGCTGCTCAGAACCAGGCCCTGGGGATCCGGGTTTCTATCTGCTCGTTGCTCAAGGCAGGAATGAGAACTCTGAAGCATGCAGTGTTACTGGGGTTTGACTTCTCCCCACAGGAAAGGAAAGGGGACCCGTGGGATGGCCCTGAGTGTGGCTGAGAGTTTGTGTGTGCAGTGGAGAAATGGGTGGTGGCAGAGACACCAAAGCAGCTGGAATTACCTGGGCAGGGCAAGACCTGCTAGGGCTGGCGAGATAGCTGAGTGGTCTAAAGCATCTGCTTAGGCATTCTTAGGCAACCACAGGGACCACAGTTTGATCCCCAGCATCACTTGATGCTCCAGCCCCACCCCCGGGGGAGGCTGAGCAGGCCATAACATAAGTAAATAAAGTTAAAAAAAAAAAAAAAGATCTGCCCTGGGGCTGTCACTGCAGGAACAGATGCAGCTGTGTGGTTCTGTGTGGGAAGAACTTTGGCAAGCCGCCCAACATGGCGAGAGAGTGGCGCAGAGGCCTGGGTGGCACAAGAACGCTACACTCCTATGAGCTTTCATGTGTCCACGTGACAGGAGAGCAAGGTCTGGGTGGCGACAGTCATGGGAGAGCAGCTGAGGGGCCAGGTCTGTAGACACGGTGGGGGTGTGCCTGTAGCCTTTGGAAAGTGCAGGGGCGCAGGTGGACATTATGGGTGGAACCTATCTGTCAACAGCATGAGGGGGACAGTCAAAGAGCAGGTCGGAAGCCCCAGTGCTGTTCCCAGGAAAAGCCACAGAAAAGGAAAAGGGGCCTGTGGCCAGAGTGTCCACCTTGGGGCAGGGGATAGTGTACTCAAGTGGCGGGTGGGTATGTCATGGCAAGGTCACCAGAGCTGGAATACAGCTGGAAAGAAATGGAAATCTGGAGACATTACAGAGTCAGAAGGGACAGGACGTGGGACTCTGAGGCTCTCTCTCAGGAACCCATGGTTTCTCTGGCAAGGCCCTCTGCGGTACTGAGAGCACGGAATCCCCGTGGTCACCTGAGGCCTTCTCACCCTAATGGACCCATCACAATGTGAACCATGCTGAGGTGGCTCATGTGGCCTGGCGCTCCTGAGAACTGGTCCTAGAACTGGCGTTCAGATCCAAACACTTAGGGTGCTGAAGGGTGAATCTTAACCACACCAGGGGTTGATTCATGTGGGGGAAACTGAACCGCTCCTCGCCAGTGCTAAATCTATGCCACCACACTGCTGTCCGCATCCACCACCTATGCCGTGACCACCATCCCTATCCTCCTCCCCATCAATCCCACCACCGTCAGTTCAAGGCCATTGTCAGCACTGTCCCTGCCAACATGGCTCCCTGTGGGGCAGAGCAAGGGCCGCCTGTTTGCAGGCTGTTAGAGAAGGAAACCAGATAGCACACACATCCCGCAGGACTCCAGCTTTGCTCTTCCTTTCATGTCCACGGCTACCTCAAGCTCAATGGTTTCCCTTGCGTGGAGTTTGTTCCCTTTCACCTGCATACACTTAAATTCCACTCCATGCACTTGAAAACCTCGTTCTTGGAGGATGGCTCCTGTAAGCACTGATTGCACTGAATGTGTTTGATGTAACTGTTTTGGAATTCTGGGCCACTGGAGGCTTGCAACTCCCAGGCAAGGTTTAGGAGGTCGATTCTGTACCTGGCAGCTAAGCATCCACTGTCTCCCAGCTCTGGAGGAGACAACGCCACATGTGTTCCTGGAGTGGCCTGCCCCTAGCGCACGAGAACCGGGATGGGCAACAAGGGCCCTGCTGTCTCACACTGGGGATCCTCATTTTGGTGGATGATCGACTTCACATTCTTGAGGTGTAGATACAGCGGCAACCACTGTTGTGCCCCTCCTTTGACTGTGGGAGGACCATATCCTCCATCAAAGGAAACCCAAGGGGATTAGGAAGGAGGATCTCATTTTCCTTGCTTCTTCTCTTTCAATTTTCTTCTTTGTTTGTTTGTTTCTTTCTCTTTACTCTTTCTTCTTCTGTTTCGTAGCTAGTTATATAAAGCCTAGAACATTTAAAGCAAGCACAAACAGTGGTATTTACGACGTTACCAGATATGCCAAGGGAAAGGACAACCCCAAGCCCCCTATATTTATACATCAAGCTGATCCTAGACACAGAAACCGTGTACAGCGATGGAAAGTATAACCTAAAATAAACATCACAGAAGCAGGATTCTGTGATTTCTGGAGTCACTACGGTGTCAGATTCAAGTGGCCAATTTTTAACAAAAAATTTACAGGGTTTATAAAGGAACAGGTAGAGTTGGATGAAAAAAAGAAATAAATATGTCAACAGAAATCTTCCCTAAGAAAGACCAGAAGGCAGATGTATTAGAAACAGATAATATTTTATTTTTTTACAAATGTTAATATTTTACTGAAGGAAAATCATCCTAAATTAGGATTTCATAAACACTGGTGGGTGAACAAGCACAGCTTTAAACGTAAATATAAAGCAGCAGCACAAGGAGGCTTGTCGCCCTGAGGAGGAAGCTCCCCCTTGGCGCAGGAGCCATCCCACCCAGAGCACAGTGCGACTCGGTCTCCCACGAAGGCTTCATGCTTCCTTTCTGGACTCACTCTGCCCTTCTTAACTGGCTCGATGTGATGGCAAGAAGTGGCACTGAATGCACCGCTAAGCACTCTTCATGTTAGAAAATACTCCACACCATGCTTGATGGCAGTTTGAGATAAATAGAGCCAGTGCTCTGAATGGTTACGGGAAGGTGGGCCCTTGGAGCGCTACCTGGAAATACACTCGTGCTTGCCAGGCTTACTCCACAGCACTTTCATAGACCTGTATGCATCAGCTATCACACTGTCCTCAGGATTTGGCTTGAAGTGATTTTGGCTAGGTCTTAGCATGTTCTGCTTTCTCTCTCTGTCTCTCTCTGTCTCTGTCTCTCTGTCTCTGTCTCTCTGTCTCTGTCTCTGTCTCTGTCTCTGTCTCTGTCTCTGTCTCTCTCTCTCTCTCTAGCAAATGTTTCCTAACTAATTTATACAAGGATGCAGGCACACATTCAAGATTCTAAACCTTAAATTCAGTTTCACCTTGGCTTGTTGAGATGCTCTAAGATAGTCCAAATAAAGTCATTTTCTTGTGGAAACATATGAACACCCTGGCTCCACTTAGAAAAGACAACAAACTCAAGTTCAATCTTTTTAATTGACCTGAACATCTTTGACTTCTCTGGCCAGCAACTGACTCTGAAGGGGGTGACCACACCCCAGGCTTTCTTCCCACAAGGAGAGAGAGTTTCTGCCCTCTGGACTGTCCTATTCATAGGAACAGAACAGGCGTGGCTGAGGAGTCACCAAATTACAGTGACACTTGGTCTTGGTAGGGAGCAGGGTCTGGGAATACAGAAGAGCCTTCTCCACCAGGTGGAACCTGGGGTTCCTTCTTTACTGAGTCACCACTCAGTGACACTAGCAGATGAAATGTCACAGATTTCTACTTCTTAAATTCCATAGGTTGGGACCAAGACTGGTAACTTACAATTTGGGGCATGGGGAATATACCTACTTCTTGAAACCCGGAGAAAACTAATTGCACATAATAAAGTGTCACCCCCACTTTCCTACCTTTTGGCCTAAGCAAGAATTAACTACACTGTTAGCTGTGGCACCTATATGCTTGAATGTTGATACACAACCTGCAGTGGAAGTTGTGTCCATCAGCAATACGCACACGGGGCCACTCAGACACGCTCCGTAATGGCATGGAAGCCCACTGAGCAGCGTAAAGGAAGCCCTGTAATGCAGTCAGCAGGGCCTCTGCGGGGGTCGGGGTGGGGAGCGTGGTGTCTGGAAGGTCAAGGCTAAACCTGACCTCAAACGTACCCACATAGGTTGCAGAAATGTACATTTCTAGGTACAAATAGCGCCAACTAGTAGGCCTAGCCATGGCCCCATAAATAGACACAAATGGGTGTCAGAACTCAAGTGCTGGAAGGTCAGTTGAACCACTCGCTGCATTTCCCCAGTAAGGACAGAACCCTGATTCCCAGTGATGCGGGTCCCAGGCACCCAGAGCAACCTTCTTAGAACATTGGGAGTCAGGTGTGGTGGCACAGCCTGGGACTCCAGCACTTGGGAGGTGGAGGCAGGAGGACCACATGAGGTTGAGGCCAACAAACTAAAACGAACGTTCTTCTTCTTCTTTGAAATGGGTTCCTCAGCATCTGACTGTTTTTGGAGGAATCAGGTAGTGTACCCTTTTAGCATCTTCTGAGAAAGGAGTTTAAGAGACCTGGGCGTGCGCTTACGTTGAAGACTGGAAGGAGCCGTGTCCGTAGTCACAGTCGATGATCACTAAGTGTCACATGGGGGATTTCCAGCAGAACGGAGGATATTGCATCCCCCAGCCTCTGACTGGCTTTTGGGCTCCGCACTTAGCTGTGCTGCTAACACTCACAGAGCAGGCCCAGGAAGGTGGCTCTGGGGAAACCGACCTGCCCTGTGTCCACCACGTGACATTCACAGGGCTGAAGGCAAAGCAGAGGAGAAGGCTCAGAGCTGAACTTCCCTCAGCTTGACTTCCTTTAAGCATCACATTGATGTCATTTCCTTACCATTGTGTGAGCCTTTAACAGAGTATCTTAAAAACTGAGGTTCATGGACACTCTTCAGCATTGCCCAGCATGAGAGGCATCTGCTGGACAGATCCTGCCCAGGGACAGAGTCTCCAGGCTGCATTTCCCACAGTCCAAAGCTCTCTCTCCAGGCTCTTCCACATCACTATGCTGCCAAGCCTGTGGAAGGGATTTCTGCCCCCATCTTGAAAGCCTTGAAACCATATCTCAGGCCTCCCTGTCACACTCCCCAGTGTGCTGCCTGCGTTTCAAGGTCTACAGCCTGAGGTCGAGGACCCCGACTTGTCTACAGCTGAGGTCGAGGACCCTGACTTGTGAGATCCATTGCAAATCAATCACTAACACATCTTCCTAAACATTGTTAGGCCATTCTTCCTGCCAAAGACCATCCTGTGAGCTTTGGGATTGCTCACTGCACTAATGAATGAAGTGAATTTCAGTTCTTAAGAATCTCCTGGTGAGTTTGAATGAGCCCATTTCTTCTTGCAGAGGCAATCTGGATGCGGAGCTCCAGGACTGGCATCTTGTGGACCTTTTGTGAGCATCACAGTGCCTGCTTGGAGAAGACAGAGATTGTCTCCTTTCAGGTTTGGTCCCTCTGCTGCTATGCATTTGCCTGACAGAGAAGAAAACAGACTAACACCAGAGTGTGAAGGACGAGGGCTGCTTTGCTAAATGTGAGGTAAAGGGGCCCTGGCTTCCTTTCCTGCAGAGTCTCCATGAACAGCCCCACAGCCAGAGCTTTGCACTTAGGGAGCTGCTGCAAAACCCGTAGGCTTCTTCATCCCCTGTCAGAGGCTCAGACTTACTGACAAGACACAGGCATAACATGGGAAAAGGCCAACGCTAAGGGGGAAGCCTGTCCCTACTCAGGGTGAGACAACTGCAGGGAGGGAGGGAAGCCTGGCCGTGGGCAGTCCTCACAGAGAAGAGCTCCGTCAAGGGCTGGGCCCCCAGTGGCCCTAATGTTGAAGGCCATCAGAAACCATTTGAGGCAGGGGCCATTTAGCCTGTCCAGTTCTTCCAGCGGGTGGTGCATTAATGCATCGTGGTCCTCAAAGACAACGTCATCAGCAGTGACCAGATCAGTAGGGATTTGTTTCAAACCTACTGGAAATCCACACGTCCACTCTCTCTTCTTACGTTTCTCATGACCTCTGGATAAAGGGACACTGCACATAATTATAGATAACTCCAGATCACTCACTAAATCTTCTCTTGTTTCCTTAAAAGTAGGTAATCTTCAATTCCAAGGCACCAGGTATTTTAGGTCCTTTAACACAGTATTAGCAACATCTCTAGTTTCAATGTTTGTAGAATCTGTAATAATAGAATCTGTAATTCCCGAATTCTTTAAACTCTACTCTTTAAACACTACTCTGTTCTACTGGTGGGGGTGGTCTTCACCCCAGTCCACCGGCCCCTCATCCATCAGCACAGTGATGGAGCTCTCGCATCCCCGTTCTGGACACAGCCCACTGTGATGTGCAGTGTGCGTTCTTCAAGGTACCGGTCAGCGTGCTTGTGAGCACCATCATCAGCTTATGCAGTAAAGACTCAGGTCGTGATATCAGATGGTGCTGAAGTTAATGCCCAGATAATCCCATGTGTCCCTGAGAGCTGGGATAGAGATGCCATGAGGACAGTCGATGATGCCGTTGTCATAATCCAGCACCATGAGAAACGCAGTGTCACTGATTCTTTCAGCACTCTCATCCTCTCCCTTATCTTTGAGCCATGTGAAGAGGCATAGTCCCCTCTCCCTGGTTCTGGCCCAAATATCCTTTGCGACGGGGTGTTCAGATGAGCAGTAAAGATCAATGGATTCCCAAGGAATCTAGAGCCATTTGCAAGAAGTGTCAGCCTTTCTGGTGCTTGGACGCGAGTTACTGACAAAGCCCACACTGCTGCATCTAAATCTTTCTGGAGCTGTGAAAGCCTCGTAGCTCTGATTACTACCACATTGGAAGCAAGAGCCTTGGATACCTCTAGGAAGTGACAGTGTGTGAGGAAACTGAGGATTTGCTGGTTAAGAGGCCTAGTTGATTGAAAGGTCTTCCTTACTGGGACCTAAGTGATCAGCCAGGCTTTTGTACAGAGCTGGTCTTTGGTTGAAATCACCTACCACGGCCACTGTCACTACCTTGGTGAATGTTCACCCTTGGACATTATGGGAATGACTGTGTAATTCTTTCTGGGAAAGCTGAGCTAGCTGGAGGGAGGAGGATGGAGCCCCATGGTGTTGCTTAAGTGCTGAAGATACTGGAAACCACTCCTTGTTATCACACTGCCCCTGCAGTGTCCTCACCCTTGACCTGAATCCACTCTAGAGAGTTTTTCAAGCAACTGTCTTAAAAATGTTCAAAGAGGTACAGGGATACAGTTCAGTGGCATGAGTGCCTGCCTGCCAAGTGCAGGGTCCTGAATTCAATTCCAGATAATAAAAACAAAGCTAAAGAGCTCAATGAACTAAAGGAGGAGGTGGAAGAAGTTAGAAAAGTGAAATAGAGTGGGAAGGGATTCTAAGGGAATCTAAATGGACACATAAAATAATTGTAACATCAAAGAGTCAAGAGCTGTTCAGTCCAATTAAAAAGATGGAACTTGAGTTTGGTGTCTTTTCTAAGTGTCTAAATAAGTAAGCCAGAGTGTTCATGTATTTTTGCAAAAAAATGGTTGTCTTAGTTACTGTTTACTCGTTGCTGGGACAAATGCCCGACACTCAAAATGAAGGAAGGAAAGGTTTATTTAGCTCACAGTTGCTGGAGGTTTCAGCCCATATTCGGCTGGCCCAAGGCTGAGTGGAACAGGGCAGAGAGCATCCAGTTCATGGCGGCAGAACAGCAACAATCGCAACAGAGGCAACAGACCAAGCAGGGCGAAGAGAGCAACAACCACCATCTGTCTCTCTGTCTCTCTTTATATTCCATTCAGGCTCTCTGCCTTAGCCTATCCACCTTAGGACACACCAATAATCCCAGCTGTACTCAGACCGATAATTCCCTCAGTACTAAAACACATAATCCCAGTGGATCATGACTCAAGTCTCAAACTCTAGAAGTCCCCGCCCCATGATTGCATGAGGCTTTTGGGGGGACAACTAGACATAAACCATAACAATGGTTTTATTTGGACTATCTTAGAGCATCTCAACAAGCCAAGGTGAAGCTGAATTTAATGTTTAGAATCTTGAGTTTGTGCCTGCATCCTTACATAATTAGTTAGGAAACATTTGAGAGAGAGAGAGGAATCACTTGAAGAACAATCACAAAAGTCCCCCAATTTTTTATAAACACTGGCTATACACATCCAAGAATCTCAGTGAACTCTAGCATGGACTCAGGGTCCCACCCCAGCATATGACAACCAAACCTTTGAAAGCAAAAGACAGAGTTCTGCAAGTAGCAGGAGTGCGGTGACTGGTTATACACAAGGAGTCACAACACGATTATCAGCAGAGTCTCACCAGAACCTTTGAAAGCCAGAAAGCCTTGTCCGGGCTGCAATACTGCTGTAGGAAAAATATCAACAATGAAAAATAGGCCTGTTTCCATGCTGTCGCTGTGAAGTATGGGAGAAATGAAGACAGGCTCAGATGTTGAAAAGAACCAGTGAGTGTTTGTGACCCTGGGCCCCCTGTGTGGATGCTCAGGAAGCCCCACACATTGTAATGAAAGGGCACTGGATGGGAATCAATGCTGTATGAAGAAGTAAGCATCTTAGTAAAACTGAATACAAGAGCAGCTATGAAATACTATTATTGTAACAAGTTGGTTTACTATGTGCCATAAAAAGTAAAGAATTAAAAAATTCATGATTAATGTATTTTTCTGGGAGCACAATATATAGAGATGTATTTTTTGTGAATCTGGAAGTGACAGAGGTGGGAGCAAGTTCTAAAGGAGCAGGTTTTATATTCTTCACGTTGGGCTGGTGTACGTGCTATTTAGAGCATTTAACTTTAGGATTTCAGATGTAATCCCCCTGGTAGCCACAAAGAAAAAGACTAGAGTAGGGAGTACTCACAAGGAAATGAATGTTACTGAAGGAGAGAACTAAACATGGAGGCAGTGGTAGTACAGGAAATGAACTAAATAAGCCCACAAATAGCAGTCTCAAAATGAAATAAATTAATTAGGAACTAAATACACCTCTCATTATGAGTTATCACTTTAAACATAAATGAAATAAATTTTCCAATCAGTGGGTAGAGATTGTAGAGCAGCGCACTCTTCCCACTGAAGATCCAACTGTGTGCTGTCTGTCATACCTGAATTCAACAGGCCTGCTTGCTTGGCTAGAAGGCTCAGGGAGCTCCCAAGGGGCAGGACTCTTAGAGCAAGGTGATCCCAGGGGTGGCAGCATGAGCACCTTGCATGACACAGTCAGCAGTGGCCCCTCTGAGTCCAGAGCTGGAATGGCTGTGGGGGACCCTGCCCCACACCCTGTGTGTGTGCCTGTCAGAAGGAACGTGAACGGGCCTCAACAGAGAATCTCAGGGCTGGGCCATCTCTGGTTCCACTTAGTGGAGGGGAGCTTAAAGGCTTAATCTCCTGAGGCTGCCATGATGGATGACCATAAGGGCTTAAACAACGCAGGTACACTTGCTGTTTCCGTGAGGGTCTTGTAAGCTGGAGTCAAGGTGTCAGCAGAGCTGTGCTCTGAGGCTCTGGGGAGCATCTGTCCAGCTCCTTCTCTCTTTGGAGAGCTCTCCCTGGGGTGACCCTCTCTCTCCTGTCCTTACCTCACCACCTCTGCCTTCTTGAACCTCCAGCCTCCCTTTTGCAGAGAGTGTAATGACCCTCAGGGCCACCCAGGGAGCTGGGTGAGATGATCTGGCCAGGTTCGGACCTTTGGCTGACTCATTGGCTGGGAGGAAAAGGACTCACAGGATTCTGGGATGGAGATGAGGCAGCGCTGGGTTGTTTCTGTGTACCAACCTAGCAACTTTCCACCTCTGTTTGGGTTGCCTCAGCCCCAACAAAGACAACAAGCAGAGCTATCTGGCTGGCCTGTGTGGCATGAGTCAAGGTATCACCTGACTCCTTAGTAGGGATGGACTTCCCTGTTGGAGCTGACCCCTGACCCTCTCCATGACCCAGGTGAGTTAGCACAACATGGACAAGGTGGCCAAGCCTTGGGCTCTATGACTGGAGGCTGCAGCCGTGGCCAACATCTCTCCAGGGTGTAGCAACGTTCATAGGGACATGTGTGGGCCTCAGAGGATGCTGCTCTCTCCTGTGACCTGAGCAGAGGGACCTGCTGTGTGTGGCTATCACCAAGCGCTGGTGTGCTGCTCCGTCACTTGGGCCCCTCCAGAGCTGGTCCTGGGAGTCTGACTGGCACATGGAGGTGAGGCTGGTCTCATATCCAGGGGGTTCCCAAGCTTCTGCTCTGCTGTCCTCTCTGCTGTCCTGCACATGCTCACACCAGTGAAATCTGTTCTTCCTGTTTCTGTGCTTTGAAGCAGGGTCAGGATTTAAATACTGATCCTGAGGTACCTCTGTTAACTGGCTGTTTCTTCACTCTTGGTGGGATGTGAGGTAAGGGTGTCTTAAAGCTCGAGAGTGTGCATGTGGTGTGTGACTTCATCTCTGGAGTGTCCCTCACATGGTGTCCCAGTTGGGAGGCAGTGCCATCCAGCCTTCCCCCAGACACGGTGACCACATCTGCCCAACCAAATCAAATTTTCAATGAGGCCCAGTTTCACCTCCCCAGGTGTCATGAAATGAGTTGGTTTCCCTCAGATTCCAGTGTTGAGGACTAGCAAAGTCCTGAACCTCAGAGGGTGGCCACATTTGCAGATGGTCCTTTAGAGAAGTGATTGAGTACAGTGGGGTACGAGGGAGGGCCTCAACTTGGCTGACTGGGGTCCTTATAAGAAGAGATTTCGCCATAAACATACACAGACGGCCAACCACAGGACGACACTGAGAAGACAGCCACCCACATGGCAGGGAGAGAAGCCAGGAGGAGCCCTCTCTACCCACAGTAGACTCAGATTCCAGGCCACAGCGCTGTGAGAAGATCCATTTCCTGATTCTGGTCCAACCTGGGGCATTTGTTATCATGGAAAACAGCACAGTGTGCCCTGGAAAATAGGCTCCAGCAAGGTGCAGAGCCCTGCTGCCCAGGATGGAGGAGGGCATGGAGACCTCCCCAGGTGAGCCCTAACAGGAGAGGCTGTGTGGGGGCGGAGCATGCCTGGTAGATCCCAGAGGAATTTACTGTCTGACCACACCCCTGGGATGACAAATGAAGCAGTGAGGAGTAACTGGGGAGCCTGGTGTTCTGCCTGCCCAGCCATGGCAAGGCTTATAAAGACTCACATGTAGGGCTCTGCATGCCCTGCCTGCCCCTCACCTGTCCCAGTCATGAGGACTCCCCTGATGTGTCTGCATCTGCTCCTGCTGGTGTGGCCAGGTGAGCCGAGGGGATCCCAGCCCTGGGGATCCAGGGTCTCAGAAGATGTTGGACAGGCTCCACAGTGCCATGGCCCTGCCTCCTAGGGCAGAACCAGGGTCAGTCAGGCTTGCCAGCGGCCTGCCGCCTCCCTTACTGTTGGGCTTGTCCTGTGGTGCTGGGAGCAGTGGGACCCCTGGCTGCTCATGGCTGCGGCTTCCTGCTGTGGACATGGGCCCCTGCACTTGGGGTGCTGTGGAACCTGAGAATGAGCTGCCTCCATCCCGAGGGTCGCCAGGAGCAGCTGTCCACATGGCAGCCTGGTGGGGAGGGGTCTGCTGGACGGTGAGTCAGCTGGTGCTTTCCAGGGCTGAGGTCTGCAGCTGTGCAGTTGTGCAGCTGGAGGCCTCGGGCTCTGACCCCAGCTGTGTCCCTCAGCCCAGGCGCTGCATTGTCATGAGTGTGTGGCCACAAGGGATTGCTTGCAACCTGAGTCTTGCCCAAACGGCACCCGCTACTGCCTGACCACGTGGAACAGTGAGTGTCCCCATTCCTGTGGTATCTTTACCTGGCACTTGTGGGCCCACTTACTCTGTGGGTGAGATCAGGGGGATGGGAGGACTCATGTGTCATTCAGGGGCTGAGATGTGTCAGTAGTGCTTTGACACATGCTGTTAGTTCCCGCACCTCTGTCTTTCCTCCAAATTGGGAACAACTCGACACCTCCTTCCTAAAGGCCTAGGGAAGGGTGAATGTGCTGGTCCACGTGACCTGTGCCACACCGTGCTGGCACACGGGAGACCCCAGATTCAAATGGCTCCCAGGGACACTTGCTATCAGAAAGGACCAGGGAGAAAGCTGGCTGTGCACCACAACTCTGAGTGTGTTGCCACAGCGAGCCCTGAGTCTGGCTTCACCCGGAGTCCTGAGCGTGCTCACATCCTGCACCCTCATGCTGGCCCTGCCCTGAGCCCTAACTCTGACCACACATGACCCTGACGATGGCCTCAAATGAGCTGTGCCCATGGTTACACGCAGAGCTGAGTCCTGAGCCTGGTCACACTATTCCTTCATCCAAGTCCCATGCTGAGTCCTGAGCCTGGACAGGTTACACATTGAGCCCTGATCCCAGTAACGGGCTGATCCCTGACCCTTCTGACCTCAGAAAACAATGGGGAAGGATCAGGCAGGGTGTTGGGGCTAAGCGTGGTGAGAGAGACAGGGATGGATTTCACAGGACTCAGTAAACGGCTCTGTCCTATGCTTTCCAGGTCCCCCAGACGAGGAGACCATTGTCATAAAGTCATGCGCTTACACCTGCCCTGGCTTCGAAGAGAGCCTAGCTGCCTCCAGGGCCTCCTGCTGCAACACGGATCTCTGCAACAGCGCAGTGAGCCGCAGCATCAGCTGGGGGCTGCTGGCTCTCAGCGTCTGGGTTGCCTACCTCAACAGGTAGCCCCGAAAGAGCAGAAATAGCAGTCTGGCAACAGATCTCAGGTGAAGAAGTGCTTTGTGTTCTCAGGAGAACCACTTTCCTTCTGTCACTGGGAGAATTCCATTGGAGGACAGTTACAGACATAGGTGCCCTTAGGGAAGATGAGCACCCCAGTCTCCCTGCTGTTATCCAGGGTGCTGCTGTGGGATCCCTGGCTCAAGAGCTGGCCATCTGCTGGCTTCCAGGTGCTGGTGCAGTTAGGTGGCCTGGCCCATAGAGCTCTTACTGAGCCAGGGTTGAGGCAAGTGCCCTAGCGCCACTTATGGGAGCAAGCGTCAGCCCTCCTGCCTACCTCAGAAACCCTGGACCTGGTCACCACATCCTCGGGCTGCTGCCTGCTGCCTCCTGATGCAGGACTCACCCGTGCTGCTCTGAGTTGGGTCCAAAGGGCCTCAGAAAATGCAAACCTCATGGAGCGGCCTCCTGCCCTGCATGAAGAGTGGAGGGGAGGACACTGCCAGACAGGGACAGATGCCCTCCTGAGCATTCTGGGGGTCAGCACTGGTGGCAGCAAGTCACCCAGGCAAGGCTGGCTGCAGTGTCCACAGACCCAGGAGCCCACTGACCTACAACTAAGCCCTGAGCAATTTCTCCACCATCAAGTTGGCCAGGATCTCAGGTCCTACAAACTCTGCATCCTAGACTTTCATCTAGCTTCAAGAGAACTCCAGGGCTGGGACCTGAAGCTTCCTTTCCCTAACAGTCTGTGGCCCATGTAAACGGCCTTGGTCAGCTTGGCAATTTTTGCAAGTTATACGTTCTTGATTAAAGAGTGACTGCTTCCTAGCACAGCCTGTAGCTGGCTCCTGCAGAGATCTGCATACACTGCCTCCTTTTTACCTCATCTCCAGGAGTCAGAAGGTGTCCACACGAGCCTGTCACCATATACCGTGGCCTTCAACTCACTGTGTGGCCCCGGCTGGGCCTGAACTCATAATAATCTTCCTGCCACATCTCCCAAATGCTGGGACTGTAGGCATTTGCCACCTTTAAAAAACCTTTATAAAAAAACAATTTTTGTAAATGAATGTAAATATGTTGTATTATAAACATATACTAATTAGAAAAATAAATACATATTGAAAAAGTCAAAGGAGTCTCGGTTCCTCCTGTTTGCTTTTGCTGCCTTCCACTGCCGTGAAGTGTTGCCCCTCAGCCCTGTGCCACCATGCTTTGGAGCCAGCTCATCGTGGACTGAAATTTCTGCAAACTGTGAGCTAAATAAACCTTTCCTCCCTCAACATTGGTGATTAAATATTTTGTCACCACAGTGAGAAAAATAAGACTTTGACTGACTAAGGAAATGGAAAGGCAGGATTATTCCAGAAAAGTCACTTAGCAACCACCCACCCACCCCTGGGTGGGGAGCACTTGG
Organism: Capromys pilorides; assembly: GCA_004027915.1. Taxonomy (NCBI): domain Eukaryota; kingdom Metazoa; phylum Chordata; class Mammalia; order Rodentia; family Capromyidae; genus Capromys; species Capromys pilorides. Next base: position 20,339 of record PVKN010006456.1, read on the forward strand.
CACATCTCAGACAGGGCTCCCCCTGTCAGATGGTATTCAGCAGCAGGTGTTCACCTTGAGAACGACACGGGGCAGAGATGCAGCACTGCAGTGCTCGTGTGTCAGGCAGAGCACGTGGGCTGTCACAGCCGGTGCGGGGGCGTCTCTGAGGTGCTCAGGAGGTGTGAAGGGGAAGAGGAGAAGTCGTGTGTTAGGAGTAGCTGTGCGGCTTGTGCATGTCCTCAGGTCTTCTGGGTCTCTGGTTCACGTAACCTGCAAACTGGTGCTGCCAGAAGTGTCAACAATAGTGATGGTGGTGGTGTTATAACAGCACCAGTAAGTAAACTACGGAGCACTTACATTACACATTTTACACGAGTCCAACACAAATGAGATCATTTTATTGATAGCCAAATGGATGTGCAGAGAATTGAGGACTCTCAGCTCAGGATATGTGGGAAAAATGCAAAGTGAAGCTCTGAGTGACTCCTCTCTGAACTCCTCCATGTTCATCCTCAGTGTAACACACACACACACACACACACACACACACACACACTATGCCATTGGCATAATTAGTATCAGTTGTATAATCCCTAATGACTGAAAATAAAAAAAAAGATGCACAGTAGGGCTGGACAGATAGCTCAGCAGATTGAAGTGCCTGCTTACGCAGCCACAGGGACTGGGATTTGATCTCCTGTGTACTGTGCCAGCCCCGCCCCTGGGGCATGCTCAGAGGGCAATTGAGACTGGGCATGGTGGCACGCACCTGTAATCCCAGCTCTTGGGAGGCTGAACACAGGAGCATCACTACAAGTCCGATCTGTGTAGTGAGACCCTGTAGACCCTGTACTAAATACATGAAAAAATAAATAAAATATGCATAGCATCCCTTCAGTGTACTCTGAGCCACTTTACCCCCCATCTTTGTCACAACCCACCACGTTCTATTGCCATGCCCACAATGGGTGTAGCTATGATGACCTCCGCTAAAGTTCCTGAACCAGGCCCCAGTGTTTACAGTTTCACTCCCTTTGAGTAAATAATTCCACTTCTTTCATTTTATGACTACAATAAAAGTCCTACCCACTTCCTAGAAGCACCACTACGTGCACCATTGCTCAGAATTGCCTGTCCCTTGTTCCACGTGACTGGCGGGAGGTGAGTAGCCCGCAGGCAGACCCTGACCCTGCAGGTCTGGCTGCACCCTGCTCCCATGGGACAGAACCCAGGGGAAGGTTTTCAGCCTCTTGAGGAAGAGCCTGTTGAAGGAAGGCTGAGGAGTCGGGAGACATTGGCTCGGTCCCTTCATGCTAAAATGATTATAGCTTGCCTGCATCTCCGGAAGACTTCGAAGGAAGCAAGCCTGACCTTGTTTCAGGGGGCAGTGCTATCTTTGAGTTAGCCATTACTGAAGGGGAAGTGAGCCATGGTCACAGGAAATCAGCTGTGAAAGGGGACTTAGGGCTCCAGAGCCCTCCATGGCAATTGTTAGCTTTGGTTAGCTTTGGAGAAGATGATCTTACACATCCTGCATGTGGGGAATACAAGAGAGGTGTGCTGCCAGGAAGGCCAGTGGTCACGGCCATACCGCTCTCCTGGCCTGGGCAGGGCCTGGGGCCACCAGGAGCAGCACCTCCTGGGCCTTACTTTGGTCTTATAGTCTGCACTGTGGCAGAACGACAGTACAAAAGAAAGATAACTTTGGTAGTAAAGTCAGATTCAAGAGGGAAGTTTCTTTTCTTTTTTTTTTTTTTGAGCTTGATGTAGCTAAAACTGAAAAGAAAGAAGGAAGTTTGGAGAGTAGAAAATACAAGAGATACTTTTACAACCAGGTTGGTATGACATTTATTTTTCCAAAATATTGGGCCCACAGCAGCTCTAGTGTGGATCTGGAATGTTCCTCAGATGCCCACATCGGAGGCTTGTTCCCTAGCTTGGTACTGCTGCAGAAGAGTGGAAGCTTTAGAGGGTGGGACCTCCTAAATTAGGTCACTAGGGCTGTAGCCTCAAAGGGGTGAGGGACCTCAGCTTCTACAGGAATATTTCTACAGGAATCCTGATCTGAGGTCTGACTTAGGAATCTGGGGAATCTCAACAGTGCAGGTTCTGCTATCTGCTTCCCTGAGAATCCAATCAGAGCCATGAGTGGTGACCAGGCTAAAAAGGAATCAAGCCACCCAGAGCCAAGACCCACTGCTTTCAGCCTTGGAGTACAGCTGGATGCCCTGTGCCGAGTGGAATGGCCTGCCGAGGCTCTAGAAGAGGCCAAGCAATCTTGGATATCGATAAAAGTCTCACTCCCAATACCAAGAGCAAGTCCTCCTGCACCCACCAGACTGACCTGACCCCTATATGGCCTTCACACTGAGGATACCGTGTCCCTCCTGTCACCTTATCTGCTACACCAGGCTTGCTTCACCTCATGGCTCCACAGAGTGCTGCCACCCTCTTGAAAGCCACAGAAACTCATGTGCACCCAGTTACAGCCACAGATGCTGTAGCAGGGGCCACTGGAGCACCTGTCCCACCAGTGTTGCATTTCAGCTGGAAGTGCCATCCCATAGACAATAGCCTGGCCACAGATACGCACACATCATCACCGCCGTTGGTGGCAGCTGAAGGACTACACTGCTGTTCCTGCTGGAAGCAGAGCCACCACAGCCTGTGCAGCTAACACCCTTGGTAGGGCTGGCCAGATGCTCCCGTGGACTAAAGCACCTACTTAGGCAGAGCACAGTGGCTGGGGTTCCAATCCCTGGAGTGCTGTTCCGGCCCTCCCCCTGGGGCACACTGAGAGGGCAATTGAGACTGGGCGTGGTGGTATGCCCCTGTAGTCCCAGTGCTGGAGGTGGGGTGCTGAAAACAGGAGGATCGCTATGAGTCTGATCTATGTATTGAGACCCTGTAGACCCTGTCCTAAATACATTAATAAAAAAAGATCCTGGGCCACATGTCTAAGAGAAAGTTCACTAGAAAGACACCCTGCAAAATGGAAGAGGCAAGAGACCCACAAGATGTATACATTTGAATGCTGCCATGTAAAATGCATGAAAAAACAAGGTATCATGATGTTTCCAAAGAAATGCAGCAACTCTGCAGCAATAATTCCCAACAAACTGGAAATCACCAAACTCCCTGGAAAAGAACTCAACGTAACGATTATAAGGTAAGAGAATAAGATACAAGAGACTACGGGCAGTTCCATGATATCAGGAAACACCTGGGACCTAGACGAGGAATTAGCATAGAAACACAGGTCGTAAAGAGGAACTAAACAGCAATCTTGGAGGTGGTGGAATGAGACACATGGGACATTTGAGAGCCTCCGCAAATGATTAAGTCAAAGCAGAACAGAAACTTCTGAACTTGGAGGCAGATCATCTGAAATAACCCCCTTTTAAAAAAAGAAGAAAAACATTTTGATTAAGAAGGAAGAAAGAACAAGATGTGTGAGGCATCATTAAACAAATGACTATGATTTTGCAGAGGAAAGAGGGGAAAAGACAGAGAAAACCGATTTAGTGAAATGAAAGCTGAAAAGCTTTTGCATCTTGGAAAGACTCAGACAGGTAGGTCCAGGAAGCCTAAGGAATGGAGCTAATTCCCATCGAAGGACGATTCTTTCTGACGCATGTTATAGTGAAAGGATGAAAAGCCCAAAAGCAAAGACAAATGCTAAAAACAAGAGAAAAGTACGAAGACCTATCAGATCCCGGTTAAGGTAACAGCTGTCCTTTCATAGAAACTACTAGGCCAGGAGCAAATGAAATGATGACATTTTCAAACTCAGCACTGCGACTGCCCTGCATGTCCCTCATTACCAAGGCAGATTCTTAGGAAATTAAGCAGTCATGGAGCTGGCCAAAGCCCAGCTGGCCGCCTAGTGAGAGGATGTTTACTGTGATTGCACGGTCAGAGGAGTGGATCCTCCTCAGCTTCTGGATCTTTGCTCTCTCACAGTGCCATCAGGAAGCTGCTGGGATAGTTATTTGTTGTTCTTGAGTTATCAGTGGAGAGCAGCGGGTCACTACAGTTGAAGATGACAGTTGTGTTTATTGTGTCCGTTGTCCACTTCCCTGTGTGTCTGTATGCACTGTGAGAACAGACTTTGCTAGTGATAAAAGTGCGCATTGTTTCTAGTTTGGGTACAAGTCTCTGTATTTCTGGCTGTCAGATGTTTGTCTTCAAGAACGGGTCTCAGTCCATTTCCCATAATTAAATACCAGAGAGTCGGTCATTTACATAACACAGAAATAGTTTTCAAGTTATAGTGGAGATGGGGATAGCCAAGATAGGCACAAACAAATGTTGTGGCTGGTGAGGGCTGATCTGCGTTGGCACCACCGAGGTGTCGTCAGCTGGAGCAGGGCTTGAAGGGCTGAACTCTCCCCTTCAGCCCTAAGGCTGCTATCCCAGAATGCTCAGCCTCTGGGGAATAGGAGGAGGGACCTGCATGCTGGGATCAACTGCTCTCTGTCACTGTCTGAGACTCACAAGCTGATCACACGAGGCTTCACTTCTGCTCATTGGGCCTCAGCAGCCATCCTTGGTCTGGATAAGTGAGCCCGTTTCTTGTGGAGGACCGCCTACCCAGTTCTCCTTGAGGAAGAGCGACTGTCTCTATTTTGACTGAGCCTGACCCTATTTCCTTGTATTGATATGTAAGAGATAGCTAGGACTTGAGTTCATCCTCTCAACTGGTGCTCAACGTGGTCAGAACACGTGACCTTCTGAACACAATGACTACTACCAGAAATTTTGTGCAGGCAATCCACTGGACCTTGCGTGACCAATTTAGAGGTAAGTGGAGCATTTAAAAAAAATTATAGTGCTCAGACACAAGTAGGAAGTAATAATCTATTCATCGAGGGTAACAATGTGGCAAGCTCTATCTTTATCTGCAGAAGAAAAAGAATTTAGTTTATTGATTATAAAACTGTTAAAAGAGGCGACATTAAGGTGTCATCTAAGCAGGTTTTTAGATCACTTCATGAGATGGCTACATTTTATCCTCTTTTCCCAAACTTGGTACACTGGATCTCAGAATTTGGGATGAAATAGGTAAAAGCTTCTATGTAGCCAAAATTCTAAAAGGAAAAATACACCCACTAACTATGGCCTCAAAGAACCTGGTGAAAGGAGCCATTTGGGCTTTCCAATGTGACAGCCCAGGAAGAAGTGCAGGTCAGCAACAGCTTACCATTTCAAAGCATTCCAAGGATGCTAACCCAATGCTTGTAGAAAAAGTAATTGTTACTGAGAAAAGCCCTCATGGAAGCATAACAAAAGAGATAGATCACCTAGGAGAGGAATTTCCTAATGGCCTTCTAGAGAACAAAGAGAACTTTTTCTAAAAAAACAGATAATCCTCCCACTGCCCCTCCACTTCTCACAGTCCTTTTCTCAGGGATACAGAACAATCAGTTTGAGAGCAAATCTCCTCCTTCCCCACCCTTCAGGAGGCCAAAGGATAGCGAAATGAGGTCATATCCACAAATAATGTGCTTTCCTGTGACTGAGGAGGCAGATTGAGAACAACCTACCCGGAAATGTAGTACTCACACAGCCTTTAACATTTTGCTCTTGAAGGAATTAAGGCAGTGTGTATTGGATAATGGTGTCCAAGGCTCTTACACACTTAGTTGCTTGGATAACATAATTCAAGGGTTCCAAATGACACCAAGTGATGTGACCCATCTCATTCGCACATGTCTATCCTCTGCACAATTTCTACACCTTGAATCACAATTAAAGACATTCATTTCAGAACAGGCACAGAGTAATGAAGACAGTGGGGATGAAAATCTTAAAGCATTTACACAGGAAATGCTATCTGGTACTGGACAATATGCTGACTTCAAGGTCCAGGCACGTGCCCCTCCCCTCCTTTTCATGCAATGCAAGGAACTACAACATCGAGCATGGATTTCTGTACCAGAGGATGGTACACCTAATAAATCCTTTACCCAGGTACTCCAGGGCCCCAGTGAAACTTATACCCAATTTGTAGCAAGGTTACAAGAAGCTGTAAACAGGAAGATTTCACACAATAATGCAGCTAAAATACTCATTCGTCAGTTGGCATATGAGAATGCCAATGAGGACTGTAAAAGGGCCTTAGCTTCAGTACTTCACACACAGGATTTATATGCTTACATTCGAGCATTCCGGAGTATTGGATCTACCACACATGCTTCTGCGCTGATGGCACAGACCGTATTCCAACATTTCGGTAATGGATTGGATATGATTAAATGCTTTCATTGGGGCAAACGCGGACATACTTGCCACTGTTGCCCAGATCTTGCTGGGACATCAGCCAACTCTGATAAGCAGGCTGTTACAAGGCCACACCTTGATCTACCAAATACTCTGTGTCCATGTTGCATGAAAGGTCTTCACTGGGCAAAAGATTGTAGGTTTAAATTTCACGAAGATGGCACACGACTGCCCGGAAACGGGGAATCAGCTCTTCCCTGGGGCCAGGCACAAATACAGGGGACAGACTCAAACAATGCCCTGTTATCCCAGAAGTAGTTAAACCAGTTATATCCAATACAAGCCAGATAAACGACATCTGCACTGCCAGGATGGGTGCAAGGCTAGACCTTAGGTCCCTCATACGAAGAACCACACAGAGTCCAGGATTAGATTTACCAGCAGCCACTTGAACTCATTTATTAGGGGAGAAAAACCAGTTTTAATTCCCACTGGAGTCTATGGGCCACCACCAGAGGACCTTGGGATTAATTATTGGAAAATTTAGCTTAATTTCCAAAGGCCTTACTATAATTCCAACTATAATAGATGGTGATTGTAAAAAAGAAACAGCAGTTGCCGTGTGTTTTACTGACATGTGGATGATTGAGCCGAGTGATCTGATTGCTCAGATTTAATCTTTCCCACAATTTAGGCATCTCCTGCACTCTACCCCTTTCGAGAGCCTAAGAGAGACAAGCCTTTAAGTAAGGAAATTTACTTTTCCCAGAATATTTCTAGTCATAAGCCTACTTGCACTGTTAAATTAAATGAGAAATCTTTTACTGGACTGATGGATCCAGGAGCTGATGTCACTGTAATCAATAGCCAAACTTGGCCATCTGCTGGGCAACTAGACCTGCCTCCACAGCTCTGATAGGCTTAGGTTCTCCTCAGTCTGTCTCCCAGAGTGTGCTGCCTCTTTCGTACACTGGCCCTGATGGACAGAAAGGTATTATAGCACCATTTATTGTACCTATTCTGGTCAACCTATGGGGCAGAGACCTTATGAAAGAATGGGGTGTTGTCTTAATTACTTCTGCCCCATAAAAATATGTATCAGCTGCTAGCAAGATGAAGACTAAGATGGGCTATCTAGAAAACAAAGGATTAGGTAAAAACTTACAAGGTAAGTTACTCTTCCATTTGAGCCTGTAGTAAAACAAGATAGATTTAGAATTGGGTATAACTCAAATTTATAGCTGGGGCCATTGACACTTCTCCACCTATTTCTGTGCTGCGAATTCAGTGGAAGACAACAGAGCCGAAAAGGGTCGCACAATGGCCCCTAACTCAGGAGAAGCTGAAGGTCTTGTCAGCATTGGTAGAAGAGCAGTTATAATTAGGGCACCTTGAGCCATCCGTCAGCCCATGGAATACCCCAGTGTGTGTAATTCCAAAAAGATCAGGCAAGTGGAGATTAATACAAGATTTAAGAGCTGTAAATGTGTGCATGCTGCCGATGGGGGCGCTACAGCCTGGTCTACCTGCTGTCACAGCAGTGCCTGGACACTGGTCTATGGCTGTCACTGATCTCAAAGACTGTTTTTTCAATATTCCTCTCTCTCCTCAAGACCCACAGTTTTTTGCATTTTCAGTACCTAGCACTAATTTTCGTGAGCTGGCTAGGCATTTTCAATGGACAGGGCTCCCACAGGGGATGGCAAATAGTGCCACATTGTGTCAGTTGTTTGTAGCACAAGCCTTAACCAAATGTAGAACTCTGCTCTCTCAGGCTTATATAATACACTGTATGGATGACATCTTACTGTCTATGTCTTCCAAGTCCAGCTTGCTGAGACTGTTCACAGAAGTAAAGCAAGATTTGCCTACCTTTGGCCTTCAACTAGCACCTGAGAAAGTACAAATGATGA
>PVKN010006457.1:0-17095 GCA_004027915.1 Capromys pilorides
TTTTTTTTTTTTTTTTTTTAAATTTTATTTATTTGTTTGCTTGTTGTGTTTGTTTGTTTCTTTCTTTCTTTATTTATTTTGTGGCTGGCTCAGCTTGCCCTGGTGGTGGGGCTGGCGCAGCATGTGGTGGCGGGGATCGAACCGCAGTCCCTACAGTTGCCTGAGCTTTCCTTAGCAGGCGCTTTAGACCACTGAACCATCTCGGTGGCCCGCCACTGCATGCTTTTCACATGCAGATAGTTTCAGGAGGTACCTGAACCCAGAAAGTGAATGTTCTCCTAGAACTTCACTGCGGCTCAAAAGCTTTGGAGAAATCGCTTTGAATTTAAATGATTATAATCTTCGCAAGTTCTGATGCACAGATGATTATAGAAATCCATAGAATTGTATTTCTGATTTGGTCAAGTTTTGGGTCTGTGACTAGTGAGGGCTGCAATTTATATTTAAGCAGGCATCTGCTGACGTTAGTCCTGTCGTGTATGTGTGCGTGCGTGCGTGCGTGCGTGCGTGTGCATTCCTGCTTTCCTAATGACTGCTTGTCTCTTCCAAGTGGAGCTTATACTCCTTAGAAAGTGCACAGCTGGTTTTTCTTTTTTTAACTCCTTGAATTTGTCATCTAAAAGATCAGTCACCTTAACTTTTTAAAATCTGTTTACACATTAGCTTAGTTTCCTTTCAAATTGCCTAAGTTCCCCTTGCAAATCCGTACCTATGCCTGATTAGCTCAGGAGAGCGAGGTTTTGGAAAACACAAAGTACTGGGGATATTGATTTTATGTTGTGATCTTCATCATTTATTTATTTATGCTTTTTTTTTGTATTTTTAGTACAGGGTCTACAGGGTCTTACTACACAGATCAGACTTGTAGTGATCCTCCTGTTTTCAGCCTCCCAGGTACTGGGATTACAGGCCTGTGCCACCATACCTAGTCTCCGTGGCCCTCTCAGCGTGCCCCAGGGGCAGGGCAGACCCAGCGTGCCACGGATGCACCTGCCTAGGCAGGCGCTTGCTTTCGTTTGCTGAGCTATCTGGTCGACCCTTCATCATTTTAGAATGATTAAAAATTATAGTGTTAGTGAGAAAACATGGAAGATGCTGAATTCTTTAAGGAGTGTGGCCTTCCAGATAGTCATTGAGGCATTTTCCCCCCAGGGCGTGGGACTGCAGGTGATGCCCAACTACAGGTAGGAGCTGGTAGACAGCACCAGCAACTGATGTCCTCCTTCAGAGACACCAGTGTAGAAAAGTGTGTGTGTGTGTGTGTGTGTGTGTGTGTGTGTGTATGTGTGTGTGTGTGAAGAGAGGAATCACTTTTCTTTTTGGTGGTACCAGGGATCAAACTTAGGACCTTGCATTTTGCCAAACAAGCACTTATTCCTCTGAGCTATCTCTTCAGCCCCCAAGAAATCTTTTTCTTTTCTTTTTTGTGGGACCAGGGTGCAAACTCACTACCTTGCACTTGCCAGGCAGACACTTGTACCATGGAGCTATTTCCCTGGGCCCCCCCAATTTCTTTTAAAATTATAGAAAAGGACATACTTTACATGTTGCTATGCAGCTTGCTTTTTCGTGCAGCCATGTATCCTAAGACTCTATTCTATCTAGGTCCATTTTTCCTGCAGCTCAGTTTTATCACTTCACCTCAGCAGGTGAGAAGATGTGTGCATTTGTACTTACTGTAGACAGTGCCCCGAATGGCTTCCCTAGAGTACCTGGCTCTCCCTTGCTGACGCAGTGAGTTACGGAACTGCGTGATCTTCGTCACAATGTTAAGTGAAAAGCAGTGTCTTAGATGGTTTTTATTTAATGTGGTTTGTTTTAGGAGGTTGAGTATGTTTTCAGGAGTCTATAAGAACATTTGTATTTACTTTCTATGAACAGTTTATATTCTTGGCCGTTGAGCTATTGGGTATCGAGTTGTATATAGGGGAGATAATTCAGTTGACCCTTATCTGTGGAAAGAATTAGAGTTGTTATCTGTTTATTTTTGTTTATTTATTTTTATTTTTTTGCGGGACCGGAATTCAAACTCACGACCTTGTACTTGCCAGGCAGCCACTTGTGCCTCAGAGCTATCTCCCCAGCCCCTTGTCTTGTCTATTGCTTATCTTTTACTTTGAATTATATTTTTCCATGAAGATGGATTTACCAGATACTCAGTTTAAGATCTTTGGATTGACTATAATACAGAGAAAAAGGTCTTCCCTACCCTAGTGTTATTTATTTATTTATTTTTTAAGATACAGGATTTTAATAAATTTTTTGAAACTTTTATGTATTTATTTTATGGCTGGCTCAGCCTGCCGGCTGTTGGTGGGTGCTGCTGCAGCATGTGATGCTGGGGATGGAACCGCGGTCCCTGTGGTTGCCTAAGCTTGCCTAAGCAGGCGCTTTAGACCACTGAGCCATCTCACTGGCCCCCATTTGTTTTTAGTTGTCCACGATTTTTTTTCTAGCACTTTTATGTTTTGTTTATTTTTGGAAGCTGAGATTGAACCTGGGTATTATGCGTGGTAAACACAAGCTGTACCACTGAGCTATTATATTACCCCAGTTTCAGTTTTTTATTTTTAAGATCTTTTTTCCATATTTAAAAAAATAATTTATTTTTTGAGATAAGAGTCTCACTGTGTAGTTCAGGCTGGCCTTGAACTTGCAACATCCTCTGGCCTCAGCCTCATGTCCTGCTTTTTCCATCTTGAATTTAGTGGATACGGATCCCACTTTATTTTTCTCTCCTCAAGATGGTCACTGGTTTTCCCACTTACTTAATTGTCCCTTCTTTTCCTGGAACTTGTATCTTTATTATATAGTAAGTTCCACATGCGTATGAGTCTGTATCTTTTTTGTTCTGTTGGTCTGCCTGGCTGTTCATGTTTTAACAGTAACCTATTCCAATTGTTAAGAATGCTTTTCTATTAGGGAAGAATAAATTTCTTTTAGATATTTATTTTTTAAACAAGGAACCATACATCAGTTTATTAGTATCATTAATTTATGAATAAGGCAGATACTTTTCTCCCTCACTGATTACAATCTGCCGTAACAGGTGCCCACACATCATCAGGGTGAAATGTAGCATTTCTAGCTCTAGTCAGGGTTGGTTATTCTTTTTTCACTTCTACAACTTTGATGCGGCTGCCAGCAGTCTTCTCTGCATTTGCTTTGAATTCTGTCTTCAGGGCGTCCCTCACTGCCTTCTCACAGGTCTGGGGGTAGCAAATGTCGCTGAGTCCAGCCTGTCCCCAGTAGGCCACCGTGATGTCGCCAGAGGGGTCCTGCATTGGACAGAATCGCTAGGAAACCGGCAGTGTCGCCTTCCTCTGATGGCCCAGCAGCAGGAACTAGATGTTTTTTTTTGTTGCTGTTGATGCTTCGGTAGTGGCATTTGAAAAGGATAAGCTTTTGTGTAACTCAAAAGAAGTACACTAATGCGAGCTGAAGGTCTGAGTTTTAACTCGGAGTTGTCGGCTGCCTTTCCTCCTATTTACAGCAAGGGTGGGAAGCACCTATGATTCCCCTTCGGGATCAAGATTCATTTACAAAGCAGAACACTTAGCCTTGGGCAGTGGGGAAAGAAGATTAAATAGGTCAACATTAGGGAAGCAAAACCCTGTCTGAGATATAGAGGTTTGATTGTGGGAACTGTTTCCTGTGAGATGTAACTCAAGGTCCCTTCCAGCTAAGGATGGAGCAGTGGGCCAGCAGCTTCCCAGCTTCAGGAAGAGCCTTCCCTCCAGTGCGAGGGAAAGGAAACCCCCAGAGTGAAGCAGGAGCTGTTTCATTTTGAACTCTGGGAGCCTTTAGTCATCTATGTTTTAGTTACTCTGAAACAGCCCATAAAATGGGAAGAACATTGCCGTGTGTGTGTGTGTGTGTGTGTGTGTGTGCGCGCACGCGCGCGCGCGTGCATGTGTATGGGTGCACACATGTATGTACTTATACGAGGCCACTGTTTTTTCCTGTGGCACTGAGGGAGAGGGCCTGTCCAGATGCTCACCTGGGGTTCACGCAGCGGCCTATGAGGAGGCTCAGTCAGAGCTTTCTTTCCCTCTCTCCAGGGGAGGTTAGGTTGACACTGTAATTGAGCATGAATGCTAACACAGTGCTGCTGCACAGTAGACTGTAAAATCCTTGCTGGGCAAGGTTAGTTCTTTCCCTAAAGGTCCCTGCAGTGGAGGTCCTGGGTACCCCTCATACATTGTGTATCACCTGCTAAACAGCAGGTTTTAAAACATTTTAATTGCAATTAAACATACAGGTGGGCTGTGTTAAGCACCAGTTGTGCTACCTCCTAACCCCCATCCATCCCTAGAACTCTTCTAATAGAAACTCTGCCATGGACATTCTTCATCTTGCATTCTCTTCCCATACCTTGGTCACTACTGTTCCTCTGTCCCGTGGTTCTATTTTTTAAGTTTCGATACATAGCTATTCTGTAGGAGCTTAACATTCCCTAAATAAGTTTACACCAACCTCTTTGGCTTAGCATGTGCACTGGAGAAGTCTTAGGTTGGGACTAAAATACAGTACAGTTGTCAGTGTGCTTGGAGCCTCTCAGAGGCAGGTGAAACTTTATGGAGCAGTGCACTTCTGGGCTTCCTGAGTGTGAATCAAAGATGTTCTTTCTTTTTTATAAGCAGTTTAATTTTTTCTTTTTCAGATCATTTTCTCTATCAGTACGAGTTTGCAGTAGTACATCATGTCCACATTCCTTGTGCAGGGTGGGTACATGTGCATACCACATCTTAATTCATTTTTTAAGAATTTTATTCATTAGGTGCAGTCTACTATGAAGCTCAGACTCCTAGTGATCCTCCTGTCTCAGCCTCCCCAGCACTGGGATTACAGGGGTGCACCGCCACACCCAGTTCTTGTGACTGGCACTGCACGCCCAGGGGTTTTGGTGGCAGATGGGGCATGCGGTCCTGGGGGCTGAACTCGGCTCCTTGCATTTGCCAGGCAGTTGTTTAGACTGCTGAGCTACCTCCCAGCCCTGGATCAAAGCTTTTCTTACCAACAGTAGCGTCTCAGTCAATCTTGTTTTTCTTATCTCTTGGCCAGAAGGCTGAACTGGCAGTTGTGGCATAATAAACTGTGTGTACACAGCTGCAGGAGGGAGCAGGGAGGCGGTGTGTTCAGGGGCCGAGGACTTGTGGAGCCTCATGGGGCATCTGGCACCGAGTAGTTGCTGGTCACAGCAGTTTTGGGGTTGGATTTCATCCAGCAGTGGTGGAGTCTTGGTAGAGGAAGGCCCTTTGGAGTATTTGCTTTGAAGCTGGTGCCGCAAAGATCCTGTGACTTACTGCTCCTCAGAGGCAGAGCTGTGTGTGAGGGAGACAAAGGTTGTGTATGTGTATGTGTGTGTGTGTGTGTTGTGTGTGGGGGGGGAGATAATTATTTATTTTCCTGCAAGGTTTGTTGAACCCTCAGGGCAACCTTTAGGAGAATTACATCTGTCAGAGAATTCTGGGTTAAGAGGATGAGTTTGAATGTGACTTGAGACATGTTTACCTTTCTAAGCCTCAGACTCCTAGTGATCCTCCTGTCTCAGTCTCCCCAGTGCTGGAGTTGCACGTGTGCCAGCCACCATGCCTGGCCAGCGGCCCTTGCACTTGCCAGGCAGGCACTTAGACTGCAGACCTATCTCCCTAGCCCCTCCAAAGCACTTTTATGGTAAAGTCATTCTGCATATTTGACTCATTTGAATCCCACACACTGCCTTGTTTTTCCCTAGGAGAAGTAGGTGGATTTGTTTTCCATAGCTCAGTTCATTATCTGTCTCCAGGGCCTGCCTCCCCTCTCCCCTGTTTAAGAAAGCAAAACAAAAGCAGTTAGGGACCTCATCCTTTTAGGGAGATCTGGCGATTCACCAGCTGGCACTCCCAGATTCCACAGATTTGGGTTGAGATAAAGGGAAGAATGCTTCACCCTTCCCTTTTCTCCACTTCTCTTGCTTATCCCCTAGCCTTAGCAGAGGTTTGCAGCATCGGGGACAGGGGCCCTCCAGCCAGTTCTGTTGTCTGATGTACCCAAATAATGCGTCTGCTCTTGTAACTGCCTGTCCCACTTCCCTTGGAAAGGGCGCTGAGGAAGAAGCAGTGGGAGTGTGAAGAATGCGCCCGTACACTAACCCAACTTGTGGAAATCCAGAAAATGTTATGCAGAAATGTCTGTTCTTAGAGTTTATGCTTGTAAAACAATGGGAGCCTTGGAGGAGCGTTGGAAACTTGTGTTCTGAGGGCCGTGACGTGCTCCGTGGATACATGGGCTTTAGCTGCAAAGCTTGTGCCTTAAACACGTTGGGGGTGCTGTGGTTTTCAGTATCATCAGAAAAATGTCAGTTGTGATGTCTTCTCATCAGGTACTAGAAGATTTTCTGGGGGAAAAAAAATGGGTGAGGGCAGCAGAATACTGCTGTCAAGCAGGAAATTCTGAGTTGGCAGATGGAGAGTTCTCGCAGACGTGCTAGAGAAGAATGATTTAATTATTCCCACTTAGTTTTATCTTAATCATGCCTAGAGAATATTCTCATTAATTTCGGGGTAGTCTGCTGGTTGATCTATATTCAAGGTGTAGATGTGAAGAGACAAAAGGATTAAATGCTTCATTAGCACCTTCCTTCCCCACACAACACCCTCTTAAGAATTGTCATTCTTCAGCTGACACTGACAACAGTTCTACAAAGCACTGTACATGGTCTCAAAGTAAATCCTGAGGGGATTTGAATGACCTTGGTAGATACAAAAGTTACATGTTTTGTTATACAGATCTTGCTTTAACTTGCCCTTAGCCACCCAGCAGAAAAGTTTAACCACGAGATAGATTAGTATGCTGAGCTATAAAAGGCTTAAATCAACAGCTTCCAACATTGCCAGTTCTGCCAATAATCCATTGCAGTTATGGAATGCTGGACTATGTATACAACTACTTTCTCTTAGTTCAATGAGAAGAAGTTTTTTGTACCAACAATGATTAGAAAAATTATCATGTCTACATCCTGTGCTCTGTATAACCACTACGAGGACAACAGTATACATTGTATGGGGCCAGGGAGATACCTCAGGGGTACAAGTGCCTGCCTGGCAGGTGCAAGGTCCTGAGTTTGATCCCTGGTTCTGCAAAAACAAATGCATTGTATCAGTTATTGGGAATGTACTACTGACGTGCTTTGAAAATGACACATTGTTATTTCTTATTAAAAGAAAAAAATTGTCATTCTTCTACCTAGGACTGTCATTCTTCTACAGAATGTTTTGTGAGTTTCAGCTCACAATTTTGCTTTGCCCAGGAAGAATAGCTGTCCTTTCATTTAAGTTGTGTGCCATCAGTCCATGGATAGAGATGGTGGAAGCTGGGGAGAGGGAGGCTGAGGTAAGAAGTCAGGTCAGAGAATGTGAAAGGGTGTCTTTCTTTGAGGTTGCCCTCTTCCCTCCTCCCACTGCTTCTTGACCGTGAGACTCAGCACATCACTTCCTGTCCAAGTTGGCACCAGCAGCGGCACAGTGACTCTGCCCAGAGTTCTCAAACTTCAGCTGGCAAGTCTCCAGGAATAGAGTTGCTGAGGGAAACAGCTCAGCCTCCTACTTTTCTTTCTGCCTCCTTGGGCAGCTTCCCCAGACTTCAGTACCAGTGTTGTCTGTCCTTAGGAAGAGCCCGGCGGAGCCAAACCTCACCTCTCATTTATTTCACCCTGGCTTCCTGAACATCCCTGCCCTTTCCTCTGTTGCCTTCTTTCAGGCTTTGGCCCTGAGACCTTCCCATGGGAAGGATCATCCCATGCTTTTCTGGAGGAGAAAAGAAGAAGAAATTTCCTGCTAGTCATTTTTCCTTCTAACCAAGTCAGAGAAGTGACTCCCATTGTGGGGTGCCTCCTATGTGCGAGGCACTGCTGTCCTGAGGTTCTCAGGCATGGCCATCGTCCCCAGTTAGGATGTGGAGAGGTGGCTGGGCCCGGCATCACATGGCTAGGATGTACCGGCATTCCAAGGAAACCACTTTACTCACTGAAAAGTGAGACAGAATGTGCAGGAGAGCTCCTGGGAGACAGTTGTTCCCAGGCTGTTGAGGGGGCTTCCTGTTCCTAGGGCAGATGGCAGTGCTGGGCCTTGTGGTGTCCTGTTCTTGACAACTGGGTCTTCTCACTGTGCCTTCTTGTGCCCCCACTTCCTTGACCACTCAGAGTCTTCAATGTCCAAATGTGGGTGCAGCAATCTCGACTTGCACTAACACTTTCCCAAATTCTTGCAGGCTCTACCCGCTTCCCTGTTCCAAAGCCATTTCCCCGTTATTTGGTATTTTTTGTGTTTTATACTATTATAATTCTCTTTTTTATTTCTTATCACGTCCCCCTACTTCCATGTAAGTCTATATCATTTTTCCATCTCTACCATACTAGATACTATAATTTTTATTTATTTTTTTTTGTGGGACCGGGGTTCAAACTCACGACCTTGCACTTGCCAGGCAGGCACTTGTGCCACAGAGCTATCCCCCAGCCCCAATAGATACTATAAATTTAATGCTGAAAATAGATGTATTGTATTGCTGTTGTGTAGGTAAGGAGCTCAGTATGAACCTCTCTGGAATAAAGTCAAGGGTTTAGCAGGGCTGGTTCTTTCTGAAGGCTCCGGGGGAGAATCCGGGTCCTGTCGTGTCTGGCTTCTGGAGGCCGCCTACATTTGTAGGCCCATAGTGCTTCCAATGGCTGAGCCTATTCTATACTTCAGATTTCTCCTGCCCATTTTTCTGCTGTCTGACCTCTTGGCCTTTACAGATTCAAGGTTAGACTGGGCCCACGTGGCCCATCTGGGAGATTCCCCCCATCACTAGGTCCTTTTAGTCCCACCTCCGGTCACTTGCCATGTGCGTAGCATGGGGCCAGACTTGAGAAATAGGAGTGGCTCCTCTTTAGGGTTTCATTTTTCTGCTTCCCATGCAAGGGAACACAAAGGTGCATGTACAGCCGACTCTTTGGTCTTGCTTTCCGAGTGGTGCTCGTGTAAGTGGTAAAGGAAGTTTTTAATGTAGGGTACAGAAATTGCTGCATCTGGCTGGCAGCATGTACCTTGCAGGACAGATGGTAGATGAGGAAGAGCTGCTAGAGGAGTGAAACCCTCCTCCCTCTTCCTCCCATTATTTGGTGAGAGGGAAGCAAGGAGACCATGTGGGTTGTGCCTCACCTCCTTACTGCAACTTTAAGAAATAAAAATAAAACTAAAACATCAACAAAGCATTCTTTATAACTGAAATACAAGTGCTAGTATATAAAATTGCATCACCTCCCATGGGCTTCTCTTTGGAGAACACAGCTAAGCTGCATTGTCTTTTGGCCCTCTGTTCCTTCATGGGAAAATTGGGCCCCATTGTGGCATTTGGTCTGCCCCTAAGCAGGGTCCCCTTGGGGAGCTGAACCCCCTCACCACTCACACCTGGAAGTTGATGCCAACTCCGATGAGACAGCTGGTTAGGTAGTCGGGCTTTCACAAGTTAAATCTTGTCCCAGGAAATAATTTGCAAAAAGATCCTAAGATACACGGAGCAAATTAATTTCTCGACAAAGGTTTGGAAGAATGTAAACATTATCTCTTAAGTGTGCTAATGTCCTTGATGAAAGTAATTTTTAAGGCTCTTTTTTCTCTTTTTAGATTATAATTCTGTGCATGATTCATTCATATACATATACATATATACATATACATATACATATATATATATTTATATGCTGGCTCAGCCTGCCCTGGGGGTGGGGCTGGCACAGCATGTGGTGCCGGGATTGGGGATTGAACCGCGGTCCCTGCGGTTGCCTAAGCTTTCCTAAGCAGGCGCTTTTAGATCACTGAACCATCTCGCTGGTCCTGATTCATGTCTTAATATGTTGAAAATTCTAAAAACTTGTACTGGACTAAGGTAATTGAAACCCTGAAACCCTAATGCTGGGTGATTTCAGCATGTATGTCACAGAGAGCAGCGATTCTTCACAGATTGGGGAGGAGTGGTTTTGCCCCTTAGAGAATATTTGGCAAAGCTTGAGGACATTTTTGAACACCATAATTCACAAGAGAAGCTGCTGCCATCTAAGAGCAGAGGCTGCTGAACACCCTGCTGTACCTGGCTATGCCCACAACAGAGAATGACTCAGCTCACTTATTAGGGTTGAAGTTGAGAAACCCTAACTCTGAAAGGGTGCTTTTCCCATCTCATTTATTGATGTCTCTTAATATTAAGCTTGAATTGGTAACTATTGGTATTAGTAACCTAGGATAAGTTGCATTTCTTCTGTTTTCTTAACACCGCAGCCTGCGGGCTCAAGCGTCTGTCTGCCGTTGCTGGTCCCTCACACGCTGGTTGGGGCTTCACCCTTTGCCTCGGAGCGGAGCTCCTGAACGGAGCTTTGGCACAGCACATGGCTGAGTTGTAGCAGAATCACCTGGGAGGGAGAGTGGCAGGATAGGAGAGCTAGACTTCCCTCATGCTCTGCTTTCTTATCTGCAAAACAGAGGTGATAATGGTGCCCACCTTAAGATGCATGAGAATACTTAGGAGAGACACCCTTAAAATTTTTCATAAGGAAATTGTGTGTATTCTGGGATTGTTCTTAGCTCTCCAGAAAGGTGACTTAGTCCCATCCGCAGAGTCTAGGTACTGATTAAAAAGTAGATAAATGACTGAATAGACGTTTCAAGAAAGATATCAATCATACAAATGGTTGACATTTATATAAAAATGCTCTAAAATACTCAACATCATTGAACATTACGTTAATTAATTAATTAATTTGGTACTGGGAGTTGAACTCAGGACCCTGTGTTTGCCAGGCAGGCACTTACTCTACTGAGCTATCTCCCCAGCTCCCATTGAGCAGTAGGAAAATGTAAATGGAATCTAGAATGAGATAGTGTGCCATACCTATTAGAATGGTTACTACTCAAAACACAAAAAATAACAGACCTTGACAAGTATCTGGAGAAATTGGAACCCTAATATGTTATTGGTGGGAATGCAAATTAGCCATTGTAGAAGTCAACATCAAAGTCCTCAGAAAATGAAAAACAGAACTGCCATATAACCTAGCAATCCCACATGCAAAGGAACTGAAATCACTTAGAGATTCTGCGATCTCCCATATCCATCGGAGTGTTAGTTACAACAGGCAAGATGGCATCGTCTTGAGTGTCTGTCTGCAGAGGGAATGGGTAAAGAAACCGTCATGCATGCATGTATGCAGCGAATTGCTCTTCAGCCAGTCCTCAAGAAGGAGATGGACCAGGACGTTGTGCTGAGTGAAATAAACCAGGCAAAGAAAGACACTGTCTCACTTATGTGTGAAATCCGAGTAAGCTGAACTCAGAAGCAGAGAGCACACTGGCAGGGACGAGGGTCTGGAATGGAGGGATTTGGAGGAGGTGCAATTCAAAGATACCGAGGGTCAGCCAGACAGGGTGTAGCAGCCTCGTGAAATTCTCATATAGCAAGGTAACTACTGCTAATAATAATCTATGCTCCAGAAGTTAGTAAGACATTACTTTTTTTTTTTTTTTTTTTAATTTTTAGGGAAAGGTCTACAGGGTGTTCAGGGTCTCACTACTAGATTGGACTCCGCTTGTTTACAGCCTCCCAAGAGCTGGAATTACAGGCACGTGCCACCACACCCAATCTCAGTTGCTGTCTCAGTGTGCCCCAGGGGCGGGGCCAGCACCCTCTTAAATGTTCTTGCACAAAAGAGATTGGTATGTGAGGCAATATGTTTAACTATTTTACAATGTATATATCAAAACATTGTTATACACTATAAATTTATTCAGCTATTATAAAACTTGGGAAGTAGTCAGATAATTAGATAAATATATACAGAAGCGTCACTCGATGGAGTAAGTTGATTTTTCCTGCAAGCTATTTGTTATATTATACAATTATACTTTGAAAAAATTGGTACTTGAGAAATACATGTTGCCATTTGATTGCCCCTTTATGGCAAGTCGAGCATAGGTCTCTAGATTTTGTTCTCGTGTCCTTCCGATGTCCCAGGAATGGGACCAAAGCCCAAACACAAACTTCATTTATGTGTCATATAACTATATATGTAGCTTGAAGGTATTTCTATACAGTATTTTTAGTGTACCTGCATTCTGACTGTGACCTGTCACGGGAGATCAATGTGGGGTTTTCTACTTGTGGGGCCATATTGCTGCTCAAAAAGCTATGTGTGTTGGAGTATTTCAGATTTCCAGTTCTTAGAGGAGGGACACTGAACGTGTGTAACATTTTGTGTTGTATTATTTCTCTACTTTTATGCCTTGGAGGCATTGTACAGTCTTAGTGATTGTTATATTCGTTATGAACTGCCTGAGATTAGTAGTTAGTGGAGGGACCAGCCAACACTCCAAGAGAGCTTCGACTGGGCTTTCCATTGAAGAGTGGAGCTGAGTGCGCGTGGGGCTAGGACCAGTGACTAGTTTCAAGCTAACGAGTCCTATAACTGCAAGTGCCCACCTCCCCAATGGGGGTGCATGGAGATGGTCTACAACTGGGCACCTATAATGGTACTTGGGTAAGAACAAACCTAGGCTGGGTCTGGGCAGTGACCATGGGGCTAGAAAGGTGGACCAGTGGGAGGTTTAGGAAGAATTTCTGAACAGGGAGAAGAAAAGTCAAATTCATAGAGTGCCCACGTGAACTTGCTCACTGCCAAGCGAGAGGAGCCTGGGAAGCTTGCGGGAGGAGGATGAGCTCATTTATGGCCAGACCAAGCTCGGGGGTGTTTGGGCCATTGGGCGGGGCACGGGGGAACGTCAGAACTCTACACTTAGGTTCAGGAGAGAGCAGCACAGTGGGCTGAGATCCTTAAGTCCCTCCCACCCAGATGGTGGCTGTGGCTATGAGGTGGAAAGATCATCTGGAAAAGGGTGGCAGAGCAGAAGCGTGCTGAGACGCCCCTGGAAGAGCAGCCTGTGAGGAAGGCAGAGGCTGAGTGACCAAGGAGCATGGAGGCCGCTTGTGCGAGTGTCTCCAGGAAGGAGCAGATAGTGGGGCCAGGGCCTGCAAGACAATGAGAACTGGGCTCTTTGCACTGCATTCAGCAGCAGTAGCGGTCAGAAGTTTGGTGGCTGCTGGGCCAGGAGTCAGTGGGAAGTGAGGGAGAAGGCAGCTGTGTAGCTGCTGCGCTGCTGTGGGCCTGTGTAGGGCCTTTGAAGGCACCGGGGGAAAGTGTGGGCTCTACCATGTAGTATATGGACTGATGAGGGGACAGTGGGTGGGGTTCAGCTCCCATATGTCACTCAAGCTGGTGTAGATTTTCACTGTCCATAGTGTATTCTGCATGCATAGTGACCAAGATCATCACGTGGTGTGTGTGTGTGTGTGTGTGTGTGTGTGTGTTGCACTGAGTTGCTAGAGACTGAATCCAAGGCCTTGCACAGGAAAGATGTGAAGTGCTTGACCAAAGAACTACGTCCCCAGGCCAGTCGCCAGTCTCCCTCTAGGGTAGTGGTGCCTCCCAGGGCACATTTGCAAGGCCTAGCCACTTGGGTGCAGAAGGCTGGGTGTTGCTGCCACCTGGCAGGGAGGAGGGGAGGCCTCGGAGGTGCTTGCATGGCCCCTCGGCCCCTCACATTACTTGTGCCAATGTAAACTCAGTATAGGCAAATGTGAGGGAGTCGAGAGGGCTGGAGTCTGACCTGAAGGAAGTGCACTGGTGTCCTAGACTTCGGAAATTTTCAACACACACACACACACACACACACACACACACACACATACACACACGCATGCATGCACACCTTCCTCCGCCATGTAGCTAACCCTTGGCCATCAGATCCAGCCCCTCATTTGCTTGATTTTCTTTAATGTTTTCATCATTCTTCTCCCCACCATCCATATGTGATGCTCAGTAACGGTTTCCTCATTTTTTCTTCCAGGCGCATTGCAAAGTGTCTGAATTTTCATAGACTAGATCAGCAAATTCTATTTGGGCACCCAGCAGCTGTTGCTTGGGTGACTCTAATGCAGCCCATAATTCATTCCCAGGTTGAGAAGGCTTAATGCATGGCCAGTCAGCACCTGGGCTGCCAACTTGAAAGACACGGGAAGTATTCCTTGCCTTTGGAAGCAGGCCTTGCTTCTGGCTTTGCGAAGCAAAAAGTACAAGTGGTTCTCACCAGATAGGGTTTCAGCAGCTCCCTCCGCATTTTGGGAACAGACCAAATCATTATCTCGACAACGTCAAAGCTGTGTTCCCAGAGCAGTGGTTGTTTGAAACATTTGGGGTCCATGGAGAGAAGAATTAATTAGCATCTCCCTCCTCATCGGGTGTCCTTTTTCAGCCTTCTCAGATTGTAGCATGAGACTCCCCGAGGCTTGCTGGTTGCTCACTTGATAATCTGCATTTTGCTGGGTACAAAGGGCTGCGGGCTACACTTTATGAGCCCCTCAGAGTGAGGTTGACAGTATCTTGGATCCAGTGAGCAAGAAAATATTCTGTAACGTTTCATGAATAGGGGAGCATTTTCCTGGGTGTTCTTTCTGTATTCAGGAATGTTTTACTCTGTAGTGTTGTGTAAATCTAAGCCCCGTGAAAGAATGAAAACAAGCTCGGATGTTAAGTTTTGGCAAAGAACGCGTGCAAAACAGAAGGCTTGAGTCAAGAATAGGCAGCGAGCCAGGCCTGGTAGTGCACACTAGCAATTCCAGCACTTGGGAGGCTGAGGGAGGAGGATCGCGGGTTTGAGGGCAGTCTAAGCTCCAGAGTGTGACCCTGATTCAAAAAAAGAACCAGGGAAGAGCAAGACATGCATTACTTTAAAAATCAATAAGCCGGGCGTGGTGGTGCACGCCTGTAATCCCAGCACTTGGGAGGCTGAGGCAGGAGGATCGGTGCGAGTTCGAGACCAGTCTGTGCTATAAAAGTGAGCTCAAGGCCAGCCTGAACTGCATAGTGAGACCCTGTCTCAAAAAAGACCAAAAAAAAAAAATAAATAATAATAATAATAAATAGAAATAAGCTGCTGGCCATTTTGAGTGTGATATAGGCCTTTATTGTGGGCTTCTGAACAGATTACTGTGCTTGTAGATTATTTTAGGTATCTTTCGATTACATTTTTTTTCAATTAAAAGAGATTTGAGCAAGAATTCTTTTCGCATACGGTGTTATTACAAAATGATAGCAGCGCATATCTGTATATGTGGTTTTACTCAGCGTACCCCACAGAGGTACAGCCGTGTGTGTAGCTTTCACATTTCTATGCAGGTTAACCCAGGGTGTAAAAGGAAATTGGTGGTCTTGGGACCTTTCAGACTAAAGATTGTAGTTAGGGGCCGGGGATGTCAGTCTGAGCATACATAATGACAGCTAGGAGTAAAGCTTCAGAGACCTACGGTGAGGTCCCTGGAGTTAGTGACAATATGTGGTGTTCTAGAATACACTGAAGAGAATGGGTTTTGTGTGCTCATAGCACACAATAGGGCGCAGTGGGAGGCTAGGCACTTGGCAATTAGCTCGATTCAGTCTTTTCTCCTGTGCCTGTACTCTTTAAAACGTCTTGTACGTGATAGAAACACACAATGTCGTCTGTCAATTGAGACATAAAATACATTTTAAAAGAAAGAGCCTGGATCTTCTAGCAATTTGTTGTCTGTCTTTTGTGAGGACTGCAGTTGTAGCCCCCAGGAAATGATGGTAAATGTTCGTCCTGTTTAAGATCTACGTTGTGTGAAGCTCACAGCTAGGATAGCATTTGCCTTTTGATAATGAATATTCTTATAAAATTTGGTGAAATCATTTTATGAACTAAAAATCCTTTATAATTCCCCAAGAAAGGCTCCCCCCCCCCCCCCCCCCAGTACCAGGGATTGAACTCAGGACCTTGCGCTTGCCAGCAAGCGCTTATGCCACTGGGCTATCTCTCTGGCCCCTGGAAGGGCATTTTATGCATAAATCTCTGATGATTTTCATTGCTGCAGTGAATTTGGTACCTCGTAGATTTTTCAGCTCCCCACAGCAGGTCCTGAGCCCCGTTTGCTTTTCCGGTGTATTTTTTTTTTTAATTTTATTTATTTATTTGTTTGCTTGTTGTGTTTGTTTGTTTCTTTATTTTTATTTATTTTGTGGCTGGCTCAGCCTGCCCTGGTGGTGGGGGCTGGCGCAGCATGTGGTGCCGGGGATTGAACCGCAGTCCCCGCAGTCGCCTGAGCCCTCCTAAACAGGCGCTTTAGACCACTGAACCATCTCGCCGGCCCTTCCGGTCTATTTTAACAGTAAACGGAAGAGTGTGTGCCCAGGACTAGGAAAGGAATGCCAACAGTTCAGTGCCCATTTGTATAAACTATTCATGGTGTCTGTGAAAAACTCTAGCAGGTGTAATATGAGTAAATTTCTGTAAATATACCCACACTGACCCACCATGGCTTTATGCCTGTAGTTTTTTACACAGAAAAATGTGAAATGATGTATAGAATATTAACTGTGGCAAAATTTCTCTAAGAGTTGTGGTGCTGATCAGGGTTTTTTATTTTTTCCTGCAAAGCTTTATTCCAGAGGGGCTCAGTCCTTCTTGGCAGCTCCTTCTCCAGGGTGGCCAGCACGCTGCTCAGCTCCTTACACTTCCCCTTGGCATGGATGTGCATCCCCACCCATTTCTTGATGAACTTGAGGGCGCGTTTGTCCTTGGAGACCTTGAGCAGCTCCATGGCACGATGCCCCTAGGGGGTGAAGCCGCACACCTCGGGGATCATGTCCCACACAAACTTGGTGTGCTTGGTGAGGCGTCCACAGCAGCGGCCGTGCCTTGGGTCACTCACATTCTTGGTCACCTTGTGGCCCTTGTTGAGGCCCACGGCCATGGGATAGTGGAGGGCCGCAGCTACTGTTCTTCAACGGTTGCCGTGGTGGAAGGTGGGTTTCTGAGTTTTATAGTGATCATGTTATATTTCAAGAATAAAATAGAGGGGGAAAGTAATAAGTATCATTGTGTAAATGACAGGAGTTGTGTATGGTTGAAGAACTGCACTGTGCCAGTCCGTAAGTGCGATAGTGTAAAGTTAGTGTGTATTTCAGTTTCATCGTTATTTCAAATAAATTTATTTTCCTTTTCTCCACAGA
>PVKN010006457.1:17195-28591 GCA_004027915.1 Capromys pilorides
CTTCTTCTTTCTCCCCCCCCCCCCCCCTCCTCCTCCTCCTCCTCTGTGGTACCGGGGATCCAACTCAGGACCTCGTGCCTGTCAGGCAAGCACTTATGCCACTAGGCTATATCCCCAACTCTTATATAATTTCTTTAAAAAAAATTTCCTCTCATTTATTTTATTTTATTTTATATTTTTTGCACTACTGGGGATTGAACTCAATACCCTGCGCTTGCTTGTTCTACTGAGCCATCTCCCCAGCCCTCATTTAGTTTAATAGCCTCCTTCCTTCCTTCCTTCCTTCCTTCCTTCCTTCCTTCCTTCCTTCCTTCGTCCTCCTCCTCCTCCCCCTCCTCCTCCTCCTCCTCCTCTTCCTCCTCTTCCTCTTCTTCCTCCTTCTCCCTAACAGGGTCTCGCTCTGAGTGCTGGTTTCGTAGGGGTGCATCACAGCGCCTGGCTTTAGTAGCTCTTCTTGGCCCCTTGCTTCAGAGCCTGCCAGGAAGTAGCGATTACCCCATCAGCACTCCAGCATCTCCTGTCCTGCGAACGCGTGCAGGTGCCCAGCCAACACTGCCGCTCTCCCACCCCTGGCAGACGGTGCCCTTTGAGCAGAGAGCGACCGTTTCGGCAATGGTGAGGCTTCCTTCTCAAGGCTCCTGCAGCTCATTTTAAATTCCTTCAGCTTACCCTGAAAGGAACCGTCACAGAGCTGTTCAGGGCCAGATCTGATGGCACTGGGGAGGGCAGCCCACAGCACTCCTGTTCAGGTTGAGCAGTTTTCTTTCTTTCAGAATTGGAGACAGGGCCATCCTCAGAGAGGACGGCAGCCTTCTCTCTCCTTTTCATGTTCCAGCTCCAACAACAGCTGTCTCAACACACAGCCTGAGATGGGTGCAGCCCGGCTTCCTCAAGCCACAGGCTGTGCTGTGGGGGCGTGACAGAGCGGCTCCCCTTCCTCCCCTGCCCCAGCCACCTGGCCCCTTTGTTCTTTCTCCTCTCCTTGTCTGGGGTGCAGGTGGCAGTGACTCTGTGACATAGGAACTAGAAGCCAGGGAATAAATCCCTGTGCAGGTGGCTGGCTATTGTGTGGATAAGCAAGCCTGGGTCTTCCTGGGCCTGCTTTCATCTCCTGATAGCTTCCAGAGGGCAAAGTAGTACTTAATTGGGGTTGAGGACTGGCTTCCCAAAGAAGGGGGTGATCATAAAGTTCCCTAGGGAAATCAGAACAGTAGGCTTAAGCCCGGGGAAAACTTCCTGGCTGGACTTTAGTGTTTTCTCTCAGCATAACTATGAGGCGTTTAGGAGGGAGGCCTCACTTTCTGATGTGGGTCTGTGTGGAATGCCAGCAGTCTTGACACCCCCAGATTGGATGCGGGGCATTGAAAAATCACACATGGTTTTGAAAATACACTGCTGGTGGGATAAACAAGCACAGTTAGCCTGTGGCAGGTTCCCTGTAGGTTGTAATTTTTTATGTTGTGAATGCTGATAATTCTAAAGAGATGATTCAGTTTTTAACCTGGGCTTTATGAAATCTCTTCAGGTAGGTGTTCCAAAAATTCCCCCCAAGCTTCTTATTAAATAACCAAACGCTCGCTGTTCCTTACTCCCCGTATCCATATGGAAGGTTGATCTTTTGGGGCTGAGCTGTTAGAATAGGTCAGTCATATCTGACCTGCAAGCCTGAGAGCAGGTCTTTGGGTTAAACAGCGGTAACAGAAAAGCCACACTCCCAAAGCGCCCTGGAAACTCGCCCTGGAAACTCTCTCTGACTCCTCTTAGAAGTTACCTATTCCATTTTATCCCATTTCTTCTTCCATTCTTGCCCTAAACTGTCCCATTTTTTAAAAAAATGTAATCATCCCTTTTCCAGGTTCTCGATATGCTCCCTGATTTGGGCCATATATTCAAGACAGTGTACCTCCAGGGGCCTTTAAAAATCCAGCCCTCTTTCTGTAGTATGGTTAGGACTCCCATCTTTTTTTTTTTTTTTTTTTTTTTTGCAGTTCCAGGGATTGAACTCAGGACCTTGCACCTACCAGGCAAGCACTTATTCCACTGGGCTATCTCCCTGGCCCATGGCTCCCATCTTGAGTGGTTGGTGGGCAGAGAGTAGAGGAAGGCTGGAAAAGTTATGAGGGACCAGGGTAGAAAGCCTGTATGCACAATTGGTGGGAATGAACGGCACACAGGAACAGGACAGGGAGGGATTGGCAGGCTATGGTGACTGCAAGTTGTGTGGCCCAGTAAAACCAAGATGGTGAGAAGCTCACGTAACTGTCCCTTCCTGTCTCTCACCCCCAGGGGTTCTGCTAGTTACAGTAAAAGTGGAAAGGTAGACCAGAAGGATGTGGGCAAATGGGAACCGGACACAAGTCCATTCGCTGATTCTATCGAGCATGTAAATGGAAGATGGAGTTGGTACCGTGATGGCATGTGGTACCAGCAGCAGCATAGCAGTTGTTGGGGTTTGTGGGCAGGCTTCCCATTTTTAATCTCAAGTCAGCTGTCTACACTTAGAGAGTTCACAGTTTTTCAGCTTTTTTCTCAATTCTATCAGAAATCAGAAAGGTCTTGCAAGAACTGACTCTTTTCATAATATCACATGTTTGAGAATCCAGCAGCTCTGAAAATATTACCTCTTCGCCCGGTGAAGTTAAATGACACCTCTGGTCCACGGCGAAGTTCCCCGAAGCACTGATTAAAATTACTGTCTCTCTCCTGCACTGGAATCTCAGCACAGAACAGACACAGTGCCTGCCTCCGTGGAGCTTTCAGCCTGCTGGGATAGACTACCATTGCGCACACAGTGATTACAGTGACGGGAGTTATATTGCAGTAGAGGGAGCATGTCACAGGGGGACCTAAGTTATCCTGGGCATGGAAGTTCTTCTAGGGAAGGGAGTTCAGACCTGAATAGAACTTGCCGTGGGGGTTGGGAGTGCATTCTGTGAAGGCTAACAGTGGGACCCTCCCTTCTCCTGGCCATTTACATTGTGTGATTGCTATGAGACCAGAGCCCTGGGACTTGCCCAAGGTCGCTTAGCTGATAAATGATCAAACTAGGACCCAGATCTGTAAAAAGGCAACACACTGTCTCCCTTGGGTTTGTTAAATAATATTTAGTCATGATGCTTCTATCAAGAGTCGATACATATTTGAAAGATATTTAAGTGGCATTTCTTGTCACATGGCCTTTTGTTCTTTGATTTACGATATAAAATGTTTGAATATTAAATTATCAACTGCAAAAGGGAGGGATGTACTCATTTAAATGAACCAGATGAAACTTGGAGTTTTGCCTGTCTTCTGCTTCAGCCTTGCCAAATGCAGTTTCTTTAATTTTTTGAATCACATTCTTGACTAATCTGTTCAAGTCCATGCTTTGCCTTGGCTTTTCTCCCCTATGACAGTTTTGGGATCTTTAAAGAAAATATTATGAAATGTTCTCTGGATCAGGACGTCGTCTGTGGTTAGATGTTGTATACACTGCAGTTATTGCTGCACGAGGTAGTGTTCTACCGTGACATCCTTTGTTAGAAATGAATGAGCTGTAACTTTCTTATATCTTTTTTTAAAAAATTCACTTACTGTATACTTTTTAATTTTTTCTCTTTTGTGACGCTGGCGACTGAATGCAGGGCCTGACACGATAAGATAAATGTTCCCTGGGCGGGCTGCGCACACCCTAGTGCAGCCGATGGTCGCGTCTTCTGCCTCATCTAACGATGTCTCAGTGTTCAGAAACACTTAGTTGGATCAGTTCCATTAGCTAATGAGGCCGGAGGTACCGCGGCAGGCACACGCCTATTTCGTGCCAAGCAGTAGGCTTTCGACATTTTTGACTCTCATAAATTCCCTGTGATGAGGGTTGTGTGATAATTTTCATTTTACACTTGAGGAAACAGACCCCTAAAGTGACTAAGGATTTTCCCAGGGCTCCCATCAATTAAATGTGAACAATGTAATGAATTACGAACTATGATAAGAATTTTTTAAGGAAGGAATTTAAAAAGACTTTAAAATTTAAACTTCATGTACTGTTTTTCCTCGCAATTTTTGATAAATGGCATGTCTTTGCCTCGTTTTGAGCTTTTAAAAAAAATTTCCTACAGAAAAAATTCAGTTTCATAACCAAATAATAAGAGTAGCAATAGCCAATATACCATGTATCATTATTTTCAAAGTAGGTCCTCAGGGTACAAGACACTGACAAAAAGAGCCTCTCTTCCAAAGAAGAGACAGATATTTACTTTTCAAAGACAGTCATAAGCTGAGTACATCTAAATGAGTGACAGCTTTAACTATATCGTTTACAGTAGTGATTCTTGAACTTTAATGTACTCTGGAGAGTTGCTGTGGAAGCAGATTGTGGGGTCCAGCTGTAGCCTTTCAGACCAGGGCATCTGAGACTGGCACAAGGGTTGCCATTCATTACAAGTTTCCACGTGTACCACTTAGGGTTTTCCAGAGGAGCGGAAATTATATATGTGTTTTTGTCTATATCCGTGTTTGAGACACAGATAGAGATGAATGGGAAAAACAGAAGAAAGGCATTACAGGAACTGGCTCATGGGATTCTGGAGGCCAGTGTGTCCCAGGATTTGCTGCATGAATGCTGGAGAACCAGGAGAGCCATCTGTGTAATTCACTGTGACCCAAGGAATGAGAACTTGGGGTAAAAAACAGAAAAAACAAACTACTGGTACAAATCCTAGTCTGTGGGCACAGACCGGAAAACCATGAGCACTGATGAATGAGGGCAGGAGAAAATGAAAGCTCCAAGAGGAAAGGATACATGAGGATTCACATACCAATTATGTGAGCTATTGATTCAGATTTGATGTTAGGGGGATTGTATCTCTTCTGGGAAGTTTCAGAGCCCAAAGCTTGCCTGAATTTCTCCATCCTCCCTTCCAGTGGTTGAGAGTCAGCTGCGCTACCTCCAAGCTGAGATTCTTAGCTGGCTGGAAATGAAATCACTGAGGCTGCTTTAGTAAGCCGTAAGGAATTCTTGCAGCGTCGATGTGTCCAGACTTGCACTGGAACATGAAACACTGGATTTGACAAGATCTGTGGGTTCCCAGTGCATAAGTGTTTTTAAAAATGTGTTTCTCCAAATACAGTTAGGAAAAAAATTTCCTTTGAAAATGTTAAAATGATCCTTTAATGATGACAAAGATGTTGACAGCCTCTTTTACTTAGAAATGAAGCAACTTTTCACCTTTTTGGTATTACAACAGCATCATTAACTTACTGTAGGCAAACATCAATGGCCTTGTTGAAAGTGATCATTAAATTTTTCCAGAGCTATATTTAACTACTTTTTAATCATACTAGCCTAATTAAAATATTACTGTGAAGTTGATAGAGAGGTGCTAAGCTATAACTCATTTTTGCTTCAGAATCTGTCTTGGCTTAGGTTGGGGGAAAATGCAAAGAAAGGTAGCTGAGCCCAAAAGCATTTTTTAAAATATGAGGGAGGAGGGGGACATGCTAGAGCAGCTTCTGATTATGAGCCCACAGAAAATAAGCAAGGCCTAGGGGTGTAGAGTTTTCCCCTAACACGCACAAGGCCATTGATTCAGCCCTCAGCAACTGAAAGGAACAACAAGAAGGAAAACGAACTTCAATTCATTGTTTAACTTACTTAATTTTCAATCTATTAAAATTGCTGAGTATGTGTCCCTTACCTCAGAATTCCTCTTTGTCTGTGTGTCTCAGGCAGAGCAAAGCGGGGGAAGCCTCTAAGACTTCTGGTCTTAGTTGTGCTAGCTTTGAGGTGTCTGGAGCTAGCCCGGCTAGTTTTAGAATCCCAGCGTGGCCAGTTTCTAGATATGACCCTCACACCATCATTTGACAGGGAAGCCTCAGTTTCCACATCTGGAATATAGGTACTGACATCACTCGTGGTTGGGAGGCGCCTGGCGTAGTCCTCTGTGCTATTGACTGCCATCCTGATAAGTACAGGTTGTCTCCATTTTCTTCTGGCAAGAGAAGTCCAAGAAATTGAGAAAGGTTAGAGTCCAAGAGGTAATTGTACCACAGTTACTTGCTTAATATGCTGTTTCAGAGTTCTTTTATTTTAATGCCTAAGGAAGTAAAATGCAGACTTGTACTCATGATCATTTTGAAGTTGTCAATGCCGTGCTGCACAAGGGTGCTTGTGGTATTAAAGTTTAGGAGGTGACGAACACTAGATACAGTGACTAGAAGGTACACCTTGTTATACCTTCTTTTCATTACTCCATTGATCTGAAGTGAGATTTCTTTTTTTTCCGCCAGCTAACATTCCTGTGTCCTTAAACTAGTTCAGTTTTTTATCCAATTAGTTTCTTTAAGTTCTGAGGCAGTTGAGCACTTTCTGAACCTAGCTGTGCTTCGTGGTGTCACTGGATAGATTTAGTTTTCCACTTTTTTGGGGCCAGTCCTCCAATTTAATTCTTTTAGCTGAGTGAGCTGTTCCCTTGTTATACACTCATTTAGAGCTGATGGCTCTGCATTCCTTAGTATCAGACAGGGCCCCAGTGAGACAGCGTGGAGACTGCTTACCTTTTGAGATAACACAAATTTGAATATATATTGAGTCCTTGAGCATCAGAAGTTATACATTTTGTAAGGTATGGTAATAGCCTGTGGTTATATTAAAACAATATTGTTATAAATGCACACAGAGATAGAGACACATTATCTTTGTTTTGCTGTAAGACATTCTAGCAAAAATAGGACAAAAAGAGGAAATAGTTAAAAAAGGCTGGCAAGATTTTGGTAAATGGTGCAGCTCACTGCTGATGCACCGGACTTCTGGCATGTTCTGTATATATTTGAAATTTTCCCTAATAATACGGTCTTAAAAATTGGAGCAAACAGTGAGTTTGGAGTTTGTAAAGGGTCCTTGAATGACAATAGGGAAAATACTCATAGAATTTAAGGTAGGGGATTTTGGGCTGGCAGCTATTGAAAAAGGAATTTAAATAGACAAAAATGTAGGTGTGACTGCCTGGCCAAAGACATAAATAGAGAAATCTGCTCACCGAAGTTACATAACCCGTATGTGAGCAGGAGCAGGAGGAGGCAGTCTAAGGAGTGGCTGAAACTGTCCAGGAGCTGAAGGAAAAGCGTTTTGTGACTGGCCGTGTACAAGATGGCAGCCTGTCGGGGAGCCTAAGCACAAACACAGGGCTAGTCTGTCTGTCAGAGAGCTGGAGAGTGTCGAGGCTGGAAGGGGCCAACACATTTCATTTTATTTATTATTATTATTATTATTATTATTATATTATTATTATTATTTTGTGGCTGGCTCAGCCCACCCTGGCGGTGGGGCTGGCACAGCATGTGGTGCTGGGATTGAACCACTGTCTCTGTGTTTTGCCTAAGCTTGCCTAAGCAGAAACTTTAGTCTGCTGAACTATCTCACTGGCCCATAATACATTTTGGGGTTTTTTTTATTTTTATTTTATTTTATTTTTTATTTTTTGCGGTACCGGGGATTGAACTCAATACCTTGCACTTGCCAGGCAAGCACTTATTCCACTGAGTTATCTCCCTGGCCCTAAATCTTATTTATTTATTTATTTATTTATTTATTTATTTATTTATTTTGTGAATAATACATTTTGAAGAGCTACAGAAAAATTCTAGAATATTCTTGAAGTCTGGAAGAAGAGACAGACATAAGACTTGGAGCTATTCTATAATATTAATAGAAGACTCAGAGTTAGAAATTTGTAGGAAATATAAAACAGTCCAAAGGAACCTTACCCTAACACCACTAGTAAGAAATTGATCATTATTATTATTATTATTATTATTATTATTATTATTATTATTATTTGTAGTAGTAGTTGTAGTGGTAGTTATGTAGATTCACTGTGAATATCAAATTAGTGAATACTGAACCATGGCCTCTAGGGAAATTAGACTATGTTCAATTCTTGTGAGACTGGTCATGACATTTTTGCCAGCTAATAGGTAGATGACTTGTTTATGTTTTTTTTTAAGAGACACCTGTTTGATATTGTTAATAACATCAAGCTCATGGGCAATAGCCCAGTAACTCATGCCTAGTGAATGATATCTAATATACTCTAATGTGTTAATGTTCTTTACCTATTTAGTACAGAGTCTATAGAGTCTCACTGCTTGGACTCCTAGTGATCCTCCTGTTTTCAGCCTCCCAAGTGCTGGGCTTCCAGGCACGCGCCACCATACCCAGTCTCAATTACTGTCTCACTGTGACCCAGGGGTGTGGCCGGCACAGCACACAGGGGATCAAGCCCTGGTCCTGGGTTCCCTGGTCCCTGCACCTGCCTAAACAGGCACTTTAATCCACTGAAGTATCTGGGCTGCCCTAATATGTGTATTTTCCATAATGTCCAGTGACGTCTCCTGTTAAGATTTAAGATGTTAGGCAGCCATCCAACATCTTGGCTGCCCCAGCAGCACCAGTGGCACCATATTCAGAGTGAAGGAGATAATCATCCTGTTGTTTTCTGCCTTAGTTTGGCTGGTTTGAAAACAACCTCGACTTTAAGAGGAAAGCCAGGGAAGTAAGTGGACGAGAAACTATTGAAAGGCGTTTGAAAGGAGAGCAAGTACAAATTCCCAGTTTCACAGAGCAGAACTGGAATTTTTGGGTAGACATAAAGTGGACATGCTGCTGGGCGTGGTGGTACACGCCTGTAATCCAGCACTTGGGAGGCTGAGGCAGGAGGATCAGTGCAAGTTCAAGACCAGCCTGGTCTACAAAAGTGAGCTTAAAGTCAGCCTGAACTGCATATCAAGACCTGTCTCAAAAAAGAACACCCCTCCCCCCCCAAAAAAAAAAGTGGACATGCTTTACATTTCAGTGATAAGATTTTTCTTATGTATAAATATATATTAACATTTTTAGTGGCAACATAGCATTCCTTTTATGAATATGCTCTTATTTATTGAAACCATCTCTTACTGATAGTTGATGTAATTATTTCCAGCCTCACTAGAACACTAGCGTGGCCATTTTTGAAATACATTCATTGCTATGTACTTTTTGAGTTGTTTCTCTAAGACAAATTCCCAGAAGTGAAATAGCTGGGTCAGTGTTTGTTTATTGTCAAAGTGCCTTGTCAGTAATATGAAGTGGATATATAAAAAATGTCTGATTATCCCCAAGTGGAGATGTTATAGAAGAGATTAGGGGTTGAATGGTGACATGATCTAAGGTCCCTTTAAAAATGTTGTGAAATTGCGGGGTGTGGTGTGCATACCTGCAACCCTAGCACTTGGGAGGCTGAGGCAGGAGAATAAAGCTCACGGCCAGCCTCCCCTGCAAAGTGAGACCCTGTCACAAAACAAAACTTATGAAATTTGAGGACCAACAGGTGATTATTTCATCTAGAGATGTCATGTTTCAGTCTTACAAGTCATATTAGTGAAGCAAACTAATTGTTAAGAGTCTGGAGCCGGGCGTGGTGGCAAACGCCTGTAATCCCAGTACTTGGGAGCCTGAGGCAGGAGGATCAGTGTGAGTTCGAGACCAGCCTGGGCTACAAAAGTGAGCTCAAGGCCAGCCTGAACTGTATAGCGAGACCCTGTCTCAAAAAGGAAAGGAAAAAAAAAAAAAGAGCCTGTAATGAGGAATATAATGAAGGTTCTCCATTCAAAAATTCCTGTAGACCAGATTATCTAAAAACTCCTACAGGACTCCACTTTTGTCACATGGTGCATGCTGCTGTTTGGGACCACCAACAGTGGTATTTCAGCTCACAAATGTGATTTTTTCCCGTGATTCTTCACAGAGTCACATGTGTTTGCAGTTCGGTTGCAACCAGAATCATACAACAAATGCTGTTACCTGAATCATGGAAAGAATTAAGGCTGTGAACAGAGGTGCTGCTGTCCTTCATCCTTCTGTTCTGCCTGCCTCTTTCCTCCATGAAGGCATTGATGGCACCGCTGGTGGGTGCTCGGCCTTCTGGTCTGTGTGGAAATTGGTGATCAGAAAACTGATACCCTGTCCCTCTCTTGATTTCCCTCAAAGGATAAAGAAGGTCTCTAATAGAATTGTCATGAAGCATATGTGGCTTTGTGGTCATGACATGCTTTAAGCACATGTGATCACCATTAAAAACATGAATTGCTTCCCACTCCTGGGAATGCCTGGGTTTTCACGGGAAAGCTTCGCTGCCAGGATCATCATTTCCTTTGGATTTAGTTCTTTTTTAAAAAAAGCATTAGCAGTCCAGTGAAGAGAGGAATATGACTGGCTGCAACCTCAGTGCTGTTAGGTGGCATGTGTGAAAGAAATAGCAAAGTCGATTAATCATTTTACTATTTATAAAGGTGGATTTTGCCAAACTAAGTCAGTAGAATGGAGTAACTTCTGCTTCTGGGAAGATGGGGACAGGCAAAAATCTGCAAAGAGCTCAAAGTGGTGTTGCATGTGTTTTATCCTCCCAGCCGCAGGCTGAACTCCTGTGAGGTGGTGTGATGGCCCGAGACCATCCACACAGGACTCCAGCTGCATCGCTTAGCTAATCTGCTGGGCCCTAAGGCAGTGCATGGGATGATATATAGAATACTACTTCACTGTCTGTGAAACACTGACACATAGGTATCCTGCCAGGTAACGGCACTTTTGCCTTTAAACCTTTCCAGAGGAGGAAGGAGCTAGTAAACTTCATCAAAGAAGAAGCTGGGTCTGATTTTGTTGATTTGTCATCGTAATGTTTTCCTCATAGTTGGAATTCAGTGAGATTAGTTGAATGAATGCAAGAAAATATTTATGGACTATAGCTTGAATTGGCATAAAACAGCATAAAGCCAGCTTTCCTCTTTGGTTTTTTTTTTTTTTTTTAATTTTTTTATTTTTATTTATTTATTTGTTTGCTTGTTGTGTTTGTTTGTTTCTTTATTTATTCATTTTTTGGCTGGCTCAGCCTGCCCTGATGGTGGTGCTGGCGCAGCATGTGGTGCCGGGGATCGAACCGCAGTCCCCGCAGTTGCCTGAGCCCTCCTAAGCAGGCGCTTTAGACCACTGAACCATCTCGCCGGCCCCAGCTTTCCTCTTTGGAAACGTACACTCGTCCTACACTGCGACTCACATCTGACAAATAGGGAAGCTGAGGTCCATTGCTCATCTAATCAATCTGATTTCTGGGTGATTTCTAGTTATGCATTAAGTGCTTCATTTGGTTGCTTAAGAAAGAAGATGGAATCAAGACTGTTCTGCAGTTCTAGGAAGCTAATTTTGTTGTCTGCATCTCCAACACAGTGTCTTTTTATTTTTGTTCTTTGTGCGTTGTATTTGTTCTTTTTTTTTTTTTTTTTTAATTATGGTCAGATCAGCCTGCCCTCAGTGGTGGGGCTGGTGTAGCATGTGGTGCCAGGGATCGAACTGCAGTCCCTGCGGCTGTCTAAGCTTGTCTAAGCAG
>PVKN010006458.1:0-28448 GCA_004027915.1 Capromys pilorides
ATAAGCATCCAAGCACTGGATCAGTTTAGGGAAAATTTTGGATAAGTAAACAGAAAGAAGGCATTTAAACTAACATAGGGTGAATGTCACACTGAGGCAAGGTTTGTTTTTTTTTAATATTCTATAGCTCCATTTCTTGAGTCCTTTATCATAAATTTCAAAACAATAAAGGGAGAGTGGCACGCACATTTCAGCGTTAAGACCAAGAAGAAAGAAAAAGCACATATTTTGATTGAAATTATGTGCTACAGTGTTGTGTGTGCATGATAGGATTATACTCAGATATCAGAAAGGTAATATAATGTGATAAATTACAAAAAAGAGCTATGCTTGTTGCAGTATATGTGGAATACGGTATCTAGGAGAAGTAGGTGGGGCCAGTGATTTCCAGTCAGCGCTTGGTTATATATTTTCCTCAACTAAAGACTAGAAGCCCCTTGCAGCCAGGGTCTCCAGGGTTTGGACCACACCCATACCATGGGAACAGTGGCTGGTGGACAGGCTGAGCCTAGGAGACGCAGGGTGAGCCCAGTGATGTCTTCTGAGAAGGGGTGGCGTGCACGGCACCTTGCGAATGTCTCCCGAGATGTTTTTCTTGGTCATGTTTTTATTGCTGGCCACGCCACATTCCTCACCATTCAGAATCCATTCTGCTCCTCAGTGATTAGCAAAGGATGAGAGAAAGCAGAAGACATGGGATCCATCAGGAAGATGCACCCCCAAGACTATAAATAGAAAGATGAAAACATTGTTGCTCCTTTGAATGAGCTCTCTAGAGAGCAAGAAAAAAAAAATTTCCAAATATATCTCCCATCTTCTTAACAGAAACTGGAAACATTTTTCAGATTCACATATCAAACCCAGACTCGCTTTTCATAAAAACCCTGTCGAGTCTTGCGGGAGGGTTTCCCGAGCAGCCTCCGCACGCAGTGGAAGGGGTCGCTCCTCAGCAGCGCTGGGCACCGGGAAGACAGGCATCACGGTGGCTTCTCGCGCTCTGCCCGGCGCCTGTCCGGATCGCCTTCCTGCAGAGGCCAGGAGCTGCAGCAGCTGCGTGCTGGACTCCAGCTGCCCAGGTGCACGGGTCCACCTGGGATTTCCACCCTGCCGACACAGCGCAGTCACTGCGTGGGATGTGTGGGTGCTCACCACACCCTGGGACCTCCCAGCTGTCACAGACTCAACAGTCCTGTCCCTGCCTGGGACCGGGATGAGCTCTGCCGGTTTCCACGTGGGGAGTGAGGGACCGAAGTGTTTGTGCAGTGTGGCGTCAGCGTTCTGTATGACTGGGTGTGCGGGGCCGCGTGCTCAGACCTGTCCTGTGGGGGAAGCGGGCCACATGGCAAGGCGACCCCGTAGCCCTTCTTCAGCGCTGCCCTCGTGGTCCCAAGGCGGCAAAAGCCTGTGTGGACATCAGGCTTCTGAGGTGACCACATAGAAGCCACAAAAGTGGACTCCGTGGGACTCTGACTACCACCTCCCTCAGGGTCAGCCCTCTTCCCCCCAGCAGATCTTGTGGGATCAAACGCCCTGTGTGAGCTGCAGAGACCCCAGGGACAGAACTGAGGGACTGAGGGGCGACAGAATTTTTTTAAAAAATATTTTTCAAGCAGCCAGATTATTTGAAATTGCGGCCGTCGGCGTCGGTGAGGAGCAATTGCAGCGAGGGACCTCCCAGAAGCCACTTAAAGACGGAAGTCTTGATGGGGCGGTATCGCCACAACTGTTTCGGTTTAAAGCTAATAAAAGTAAACACAAGATATCCCCGTCCTTTCCTATCAAACTTATTACTTTGAGCGACAAAATGACAAAATGATTAGCAGTTAATAAGGCCTTGGCTTAAAAGATTGACTGACACCGCGTTACTCATTTAATTTCCGCTTCTCGGAGCGCGCTTCCCTCTCCCTTCCAGCTTGGAGGGAATTAATATTATCACATCAAAGGCATGTCTCTAAATGGGAAGAAAAACCATTTAAAAGGACACAGGCTGCGATGGTTATTCAAACTAGGTTATTTGCACCTTGTATATATAACAATATCATGGTACAACTTCATTCCCTCAAATTGCTGTCAGTCCCTAATAGAAGAAATTTGCTTGGTTTTATCAGCGGCAGTGTGTGCGAGGCTGCGGGGGTGGGCAGCGGAACGCGGAATCAGATAAGCTGCGGTGATGGGGAGGCTCACAGAGGTGCTGGCTCCAGGCTGGGAGCTCCTGTGTAAATGCTCCTCCTCCTCCTCCTCCGCCCTGGTCCTTGTGCTCCTTTCTGGTCTTTGT
This sequence comes from Capromys pilorides, assembly GCA_004027915.1. Classification (NCBI taxonomy): domain Eukaryota; kingdom Metazoa; phylum Chordata; class Mammalia; order Rodentia; family Capromyidae; genus Capromys; species Capromys pilorides. The sequence continues at coordinate 2,276 of PVKN010006458.1, forward strand.
TTTTGCGCCGTTATTTTTATTGTTATTTATTTATTTTTTTTCCTCAGGCCTGGTGAGGTGAGGCCCACCTCTGCCATCACAACGGGCTGCTGTGGCGCTTGATTCTGTTCCACTCCGCAAAGAACAGCGGGGCGGACCTAACGCTCAGAGAAGTGGGTCCGAGTCCCATGGAATTTGGGGTGTGGGGGTGCAATTCAGAGAGACCCCACCCTTGGTCCAGCATCAGCCGGGGTCTCTCAGGACTGAGGTCTCTATGGGTGAGCTGCGGCTCGCTCTAACTGTAACCTTGTTACAGCGTCCACCACGAGCAGGTCGCTTGTCCAGTGTTTGCTCTTTCTCTACCAATGCGGGCGGTGGTCAGGGCCCTGTGCCTGGGGAGCTTGGTCACCAAAGCTCCAGGTGGATTGAGTCAAGTGCTTCCCCAGGGAGGACTGAAATCAGGTAATAAAATAATATCGGAATAGAGTGCCCATGTGGACAGTCTGAAGACAAGCCTTGTGAATAGGGGAGTTAAATTTGTCCAGGTCCTGCTGCAAAGCAGGATACATATTGTCCTGGCCAAATAAATTTCCCCGCCTGCCCAGCACACTGGCCACTGACAGGACCCCACTGTGAATTGTTCGTTAAGCTGTCCCAGGCACAGGGAATTTTAAAAATTTATAACGCTTCCTGTGGATGGTGGGGTCAAGTTCAATGGGACAGAAATAAAGATACAATAGTGCAAGGAATTATTCCTGGATCACTATTTCAACAAGTTGGCATTATTTCTTTTTCAAATTAAGACAGTTGTAATGGCTTTAGGTTCAAAATTACATAGATCAAAATGATGCTCTTGTTGGTATTGATTTCTGGGTTAAAGAAGGCCCACACTGAGGCAGGGCGGGCTGGGTGGTGTCACCTTCTGACATGACCGCGGAGATATGCGCAGAGGGTGGGGAGCCCCGGAGCCCCCCTGTAGGGATGGCAGGGCCTGTGGCTTGTTGTGTCCTAATGGTAGCTGGTCCCTGCTTGGCTCATGTGGCCTGGACATGCACCGAGGTTCCAGTCTGGTCACCCTCACAGAGCACTCCTTCTGAGAGCATTTTCCTGGACCGGAGCTCGCCCTAGCCCAGGATGCATGCAGGACCTAATCGTCCCACCAGGATACCGTGCCTGGCTCCAGAGCCTTCCTGTCCCTGTGGAGCCACACAAAACTGCAGCAGTCTGTCCAGTCTGAGCAGAAACAGAAGCATGAGGAGGCAACGCACCTAACACCTACCATCCAAGTGGTCTTTAAAATGTGAATTTTAAAGATGCCACTGTCTCAGTTAAAGGCAATCTTTTCATCACGAAACTTAAAAGAAAATCACATTTGGCCCTCATAAAATTATGGTTTCCAAGAGGAGAAACTTGAAAACATTTTAAATATTTTAATTTAATTAATTAATTTATTTATTTTTATATTTTTTTTAGGGAAGGGTCTACAGGGTATTTAGAGTCTCACTAGTAGATCGGACTCATAGCGATCTGCCTGCTAACAGCCTGCCAAGAGCTGGGATTACAGGTTTTTGCGACTGCATCTGGTCTCAATTGCCATCTCAGCATGCCCTGGGGGCAGGGCCGGCATGGCTAGCCTGGGGATAAATATTTTCATTTTAACATCAAACTTCTTAATCAAGATTGACTTCCATCCTCAGTCAGGTTTGACCACACAGGCCCTGTTGAAGGCTTTTTGGAAAGGACTGAGTCCAGGAAGACCAAGAGCTCCCTGGAGAAGCTGGAGACGTCTGAGGTTCGCTTCAAATGTGAGCACCGGGCTGGCCTCCGGGGCTGGGATGGGGCCCTGGAGCCTGGAGATGCTGCACACAGGCATAAGCTGGTCAGGGTGGTACACGAAGAAAGTGATCCAAAAGCCTTATTGCTACTGAGGTGTCAAGGAGGGGCTGACAGGTGCCCACTAGAAGCAGTGCAACAGGAAAGGGCAGGAGAGGCGGGAAGCACTGGGTGAGGCCTCCCCGGTGCTCCAGAGCACCCAGTGCTGGGCTCCTGTCCCTCTGCAGGTGACATTTTCCTCCAACCTGAGGAAATCAGGTCTCTGTGAAGAAAGGGCTGCAACGGGTTTCTTTTCCTGCCATTTTTACCCACACGAAATTACCATACAGCTTAACATATTCAAAGGATATAAGCCCTAAAGTAATTTTTATTTTTTTGCAAAAGTAATAAGCTCCTGTAAATCAAAGGCAGGGTTGCCGTCCCAACTCAGGCCTGGATCTGCTCGTGTGATGCCGGGGTCTCATAATTGTACCTTGTTTTAAATTCATATGTATTCATTTCATAAAAATAGTCTATATTTTACACTGATAAATTTATCAATAGAAAAAAGATACTGCAGAAAGATATAAAAAATTACCTGCCAAAATAATGATTTATGCTGGTTTTGAAGCTTCCCCTCTATTATTCATGCGCACAAGACATTTTTTCTCATTTTGACATTTACTTCGCATTACAGGAATGTGCTCTAGTGCGCCAGTGTCTTCATTTGCATAGCAGGTAGGGCCGGGAGCAGTCATCGGTGCCACTCCTGGTGCCCTCCGGCTGTGCACAGCGCTGTAGGTCACTGTCCAACCGCAGGGACGGATTGGGGACGAGGGACAGTGGGAAAGATGGCTCGATGGGGGCCCACAGCAGCGCTAGTGCACGGGAACAAGGCAGCCACAGGCACCTGCATGCAGGGTGCAAGGGAACTGAAGTGGGTTTTCTGGTTGGGGTTGACTCAGAGATACTCATTTTAAAGACAATTGAAGTCAGCATGTCACCAACCACATGGACTTCAAATACCAAATGATGCAGACATTGGGAAACAGGCAGGCATAAGAGGGCTCAGGTATCTACCCCCCACCACCACCACTCCGCTTCATAGCAGGAAAATTCTACCAGTGGCACCCTGCTTGGGAGGTGGGAAGCTTGGAAACTCTCGGGTGTGGTGAGGGCCTGGGAGGGGTGTTATGCAAAGGTCCTGGTGCTGGTGCTGCAGAGGCTGTGGAGATGGGCTGAGCTGGAGCAGCCCTGGCAGGGGAACCCCTAGAAGTTCCCTCCAGCCCCAGAACAGCTGCCTGGACTCCACACTGGGGATCGCCTGATCCCAGGCTTTGGGCTCCTCCTGCCCACAGCTGTATCCTATCTCTTGCTTCACTATTGAGAGAATTCTGTAGCTGTTCTGCTTGTAGCAGAACCCTCAAGGATGAAATATGACATGCCTAATACAGTGTCACCCTATCATACATGGAAAAAGGTAAGCTCAGCATCTCTAGGCCAGTAGATCTGTTGATCTCTCCAAAATGCCAACTCAGTGCAGCAAACCAGAATTCCCATCTCCAAAGTTGCCCACACAGTTATATTTTTCCCAAAACTCAAATTATATACAGGTATATAGACATACCTCTATGCATGCATAACTATATCAAAGACCAAGCTTACTAGCAACACCTTCTTGTGTAGTTATCTCGACCAAGTTATAGAGATGTCTAGCAAGGGCCATGAAGCCATAGAAAGAGAAGAAGATATTGAAAAAAAACCTATCAAGAAAGCAGCAAAGTTTGGCTACAGTGGTGGCATCTGGTACTTGAGTCTGATGGAAAGCGTTCCAGAGCAGGAGTGTGAGCCCCGGCACAGCCAGGACCACGTGTCTTACACCAGCGCATGCTCAGGATGCTTCGGATGCATGGAGGTCACACTCAGTCGGGTCCTGCAGCCAGTGCTAGAGGGAGCAGGCAGAGAGCTGTGGCTCTGTGCTGGGCCCATCTCTGGCTGCTGTGACGTTCCCTGTGTAACCAGTCCGCACTCTCAGCATGCAGAGACATGCAGATGTCTCTGAGTGCTTTGGGCCTGGGTCCTTAGGAACGACACAAGCTACCCTGCAGTTGCCCCCGTCCCACTCTGTCCTGGGATGGCAGAAGGTGCCGCCCCTTTTTGACTATGTTGAGGTTTCCAAGGGCCCCGTGATCTCTCCAGGATGGTGTCATGGGCAGGAACAAACCTCAGTCCTTGCACGCTGGGAGCAGCACCCTCCACTGGCTCTGTCCCCAGCAGGTAGTTTTGGCCCAGCCCTGCACAGCCCAAGTGGGCGTGGGGTCCATCCTTGCACCCCTGGCTCTCCCAGGATGTCTGTTTTGGTTGCACTGGGGATTGAATCCAGGGCCTTTACACTGTACTATGTCTTCAGTTCTTTTTATTTTGAGACAGGGTCACTCAAAACCATTAAGTCCCCCAGCAGGGTCTCTAACTGGGGATCCTCCTGTCTCACCCTCCCCGTGTTAGGATTATAGTCGTGACCGCTATACCCAGCCTATCCTAGTGTCACTGTACTTGTCCTCTTAACTCCTGCCCCATGTCCCTCCACCCCACATGTACCCTGGCATGCTGTTTAGTCAAGGTATTGCCTGCAAGGACCCTTGGCAACAGTCCAACCTCCTTGCCCTGGGTGTGGCCCGTGGCCCGATGCGGCCATTAGCATTGCTGTGGGGCTTGGCGGCACTCTCTGTGTACACGGTGGCCTCTGTTGCAGCCTCATGCTAAGAATAGCAGTCTCCGTGTCCTCCTCACTGTCCCTAGCTCCACGTTCCCATCCTGGATTCCATTTTACCTGCATAAAGCTGGCACCGAAGGATCTGTTTTCTTCTGAGTGGCACTTGTGCTCTGTCATGAAAGAATGCATCCTAGAGCTGAAGTCCCTGGCCACTGACAATCATCCCATGCTCAGCTGAAGCCACGTCAGGCTCAGCACCTTGCCCTGGACTTGAGCTCATGCACGGCACATGACTGCTGGTTGGCAGAAGCAGAATCTGTTTGTGCTTCTAGAGTCTGGATGGCATCTGACTCCTCAGCAGCCAAATGCAGCCACAGGCTGAGAGATACGGGGTCCACTCATTATCCTGCAGAGCACTAGTGAGTCTGGCAGGACGCCTGGGGGCACAGCTGTGCCAGGTGACCCACATCCTGTCTGGGGACAGAGGGCTCCATGGGCTGTTTTTAAATGAAGTCCACAGGTTGCTGCTGTCCTGCTCTTTCTGGGCAGACCCAGGGCTCTGGCGATTGGTATAAGGTAAGATAACACTGGTGATTCTTATAACTGGAGTCCACGATGGCAGGTCCTTGAGGCCTCTAGAATTACGGTTGGTGTTGACATAAATGAGTTTTGGAGATATTTGTCCAAAACATACAGAAAATCTAGATGACACAGAGACCCCAAGACTCACATTGCTATACTCTCCTGGACCCATGTATGCCCCCTTCCTTCTTGGGGTGCTCCAAGCCTTTGTTTCAATAGCTGCCTGCTTGCCTAGAGACATACACATCTAGCCACTGGTCATGTCCCCCTTCCTGTTCCCTTCCGATGTCATATACATGCTCACCCATTGGGAGTCCCAGCACTAACTGACCTCGGGGTTTGAGGTAAGTTCCAGCAAGGTGCTCAGGTCTCAGTACTCCTGGCTGGGCTGCAGCAACCAGGCACTGGACCAAATGTCAACCTGGACATCGCCCTATGGCCATTTGTGAGTGGTCAGCATCTGCCCTGTGGGCTTTAAGGAAAAGAAATCACACTTCATTGTATGGGTAGTGCTTGTCCAGGAGGCTGAAAACTTGCAAGAAAAACTTGGGCCTCTGGGCGCAGCTTTGCTGTAGAACGCTTTCCTAACAGAGGTGAGAGCCTGCGGCCCTGGGTTCAGTTCTCAGCATCACAAATGGAAGATGGATTCATGGAGAAAGAAGGAGGTGAGCACACAGCTGGATGGATGAGTGTGCTAGAGAGAAGCATTTGCAGCTGTGAAAGCAGACAGATGAGGCGTGGATATGTGACAGGAAACTGCGTACAGCACAGATTCAGAGAAAGGAGACCTGCCCTCGGCCCCTGCACCTGCAGAGCTCTGTGTCATGAGGGGTGATCTACTCTAACACGCACCTAAAATGCGTTTTATTTTGTCTCTGTCTAACAGCAGGAACTTCAAAACTGAGCCTGTCCTCTTCAGAAGTGAGCCTCTAGCTGCTGCACCTCCCGTGTTAGAGGCCGGGAAGAGAGCCACCTTTCCCCTCTCTCCACACCAGCTCCTGGCCCTGGGGAGGAGCCAGGCCCAGCCTGTGTAGCCTTTGGCTCTTCCCCTGGAGATGTATAAATGCATAATTCTATAATATTCAAATATCTTTCAGCACGAGCTTGCAAATCTGTTTTCAGTGGGATCTGATATTTGACTCCTTGAACGAAATATATAAATAACAAATTGATGAGGCACAGATATTCATCTTTTGTCTTGACATAGGCGGAGTAATATTTTTAAAGTAATAAAAGGCCAGACTCATAGTTGAGCTGTAAAAGATACAATATTTCAGAAATTATTCCAAAATCGTAGGTGGCCCTAAGGCGACACCAAGAGACCCCATTCCCGGTGGCTGCTGGATCACGGCAGTTACTTCTTGGTGACATCTGACCACTGAACCACAGGGCACAAGGCCACAGGGCTCAGGGCTCACAGGTCCCAAAGGAGTCAGACACTGGCACATCAACTAGTTCACCTCAAGTCAGGGGTGCTTCTGCGGCACGTGCGTCTCCCCAGGGAGGATTACGACCTGCACTGCCCCAGGAAAACTGCATGAATAAATGAACCCAACTCCTAAGATTTCTCCAAAGCAGGGAGTGAAGGCTAACTCCACCCTTGCCCAGTCAGGGAGAGATGAATCCCTTCCCTGGGATGTGGGAAACACTGCTGGAGCTCCCGTCACACACCACAGAGGAAGCCGAGAAGCGGAAACTTAACCATCAGGCTGGCTCCTTTGTGTCGGGGTGACAGAGTCCCCGCCCAGGGCCTAGGATGAGGGAAGTCTGGGGAGCAAGTCTCCGGTGGATCTACCCAAGTGGTGAGAAATAGAAATGTAATTAGTAAGTACAGTATTCTTTTAATTACAGTAAAAAAATACCTTAGTGTTCACTACCCAGAATCCTCTGCTGCACCTGGAATACACTTGTCCCACTGTTTTGGCCGATTTCTGAAGCAGCCCTAGAGTCCTCTGTCCAGACTGTCTTCAGCTGCACTGCTATGGCTGCTTTGATGTTCTTAATTAGTTTAGACACATTTCTTGGTCATTTGGACATTGAGGAATAGCCAGAGGTTTCCCAGGGACAGATCTGGTGTGTGAGAGAAAGAGGAAAACTCACTCATGTTTTCACGAGCCTGACTTTCTTTTGGACGGCCCTGGAGACCACCATATTGTATAGACCACATTTTTTAAATCACCCTGGGTAAATATAGTGTCATATATATTTATAGTCATATTTATTTATATATAGTCATATATATAGTCATAGTTTGCAAGAGAATCGATTTAATATAGGCTCAAAATGATAGGATCGTTTTATAGTATTTACCCCCAAAAAGGCGAATGTAGAAAAGCAAAAAAAAAAAAATCTGTCCACACACCGGAGACTCAAAGAATTCAGTGTCGGGCCAGGATCCCCCCACAGCACCCAGCGAGGCTGAACACCTAGAGCGGGTGCCTAAGCCCCCGAGGACTGCACGCAGAGGGCTGGAGCCCGAGGCAGTGCCTCGTGGAAGGCTGTATCAAGAGTCCACGCTGGTGAGGCCCAAAGGTCACTGGTGGAACCTAGAAAATCTGCACCAGCAGGCTGGGGGATCGCCCCGGAACCAGGAAGAAGCCCTCCAGGAAGGACCAGAGCTCCCCGAAGAGAGAACTGCAGCCAGAGGGAGGACCCAGGCCGCTCCAGAAATGAGGATGGCTGAATTCAGACCAGGAAAACCGGCGTGACACGCTCCTCCAGCAGAGCCAGCTGTGCACCGTCTTGCCCTCCAGTTCTCGCTTTAGGCTGCTGGCAGCCGACCTCGGGTGGGCACTGCACACCCACTGCCACACTGACTCAGTTCCGCAGGGTGGTCAAGCTGGTCCTTCACTGATCCATTACAACCCTCAGGAAGAGGACCCTGGGACTGCCTCAGGAAGGGGTAGAGTTGATGGGATGTGTTGGAAGCAAGCAGGTAAATAATAGGGACATTCATGGTAATGTGTCTTTTACTGTTTTTTTTTTTTTTTAAATTAGACATTTAGTGTATTACTAGATCTCCCCTTGTAAATTTTGTATAATCTACCCATATGGCCTTGGTGAGGGACTCCTGTTGGCCATATGGGCTAGGTCAGTAGCAGAGGGGAACAGGGACCCCTCCAGGTCCCCCAGTGCCCACAGGCCCCTTCCGGGTCTCCTCCTGTCTGGATGGTACCATCCCCTCCTAGGAGAGGAGTGGAGGTTGGCCACCAGCACAGAAGCTGAGGACAAGTCCATCCACACTGGCCCACGGGGGCCTGAGCACCGGGCACAGAGCCCACCAGCGTACCTGCTGCTCTATAGCTCTCTGGGTGTGCCCCCCATCTTTCAGCCCCTGGGAGGACATGCTTTTGAAACGTATTTTGGTCAACAACATTTTGCTGTCTTTTTGTCCCTGTTTATTCTCCAACCTGCTCTTGAGGTCAAGATCGGATTTGAGATGGAGGTATTTGCAAAGCCCTTGTGAATATTTTTGAAGCACAGGGTCTTGTTAAGGTTTTATTGAGCACGGCAGGGGCTCAGGGCAGGGCCCTGGCCCACGTTCCCTGCAGGGCGGCCCTCCCTGGTCAAGCCCACTTTGAAGACCATGTTTAGGGATGACACACACCCCATCTTCCCTGATGGTCAAATCTGTGGGGCAGCAGTGGACAGACACGAGCTGTCCTGCTACCATGGCTCTCTTTGTGGTGGCCAGAAGCCACTGGCTCTGTCTGGACAGTTCCTTCCCATGCTGTGTGATCAGAGACTGCAGGTTGGTGGCACCTAGCCCCTCCTGCCTGGGCACCTGGGGCTCAGATACCAGCCCCACTGGCCACTGAGTGTGGCTGGTCTGGGTGCCGATCTGCGGAGATGGCAAGGGTGTCCACACTGACTGGAGGGACCCAAGTGAGTGTCTGGTGGTGAGCTTAGTTTTTGGGTCAGATACAGAGGAGTTGGACTTAGGTGGCCCAGGGCCAAAAGCTCCCAGCTATCAAGTCCAAGCATAAGACTTTATCGGCAGAGGGCACCCAGAGACACCGTGGGGACGCCATGTTGACCTGTTGGCTGGGTTTTGCACAGTTCTGGGGTTTGATGAACAGGATTTTCTGCTCTGGTGAGTACAATGGTGCTCATGAGATGAGAAGACTGCGTCATCAGAACACAGATCCCAGAGAGGCAGGAGAGGCCCGCCTGGCTCTGATCCTAATGCAGGTCAGGTGGCAGCTTCAGGTTGATGGACCAAAGCCAGCCATGAATGCAAATCAAAGGCTGCTCCAAGCAGCCGTCCCCGCCCCCTCAAGACTCAGCTCCATGTTTCTGGGCGCCGGGCAAGGGCTGTCCCCACCACCACCACCCCTGCTGAGCTCCAGAACTGCCTCAGGACAGGGAAGACAGAGCTAGGTTCCAGGGAGATTTCCACTGAGGCACCTAGAAGATAAGGGACAGAAGGTGACACAACAGAGACACCCTTCTGCCAACCTGGAGAAACTCATGTCCAAAGCGTGGCCAAGCAGGGTTCGGTTCTACACAACTTGGGCAAAGCTTTCCAGGTACACACCTTTCCAAGAAGCTTTTCTTGCTTTCATTCAGAATTTTCTGCTTTTATTCTGGAAGGGTTAAAAAAAAAAAATGAGAGAGGAAGCTATTTTTTCAAGTGAATCCAAGCGGCTTTCAGCACTGACCCATACTTCAAGTTGAATGTTGCCTTTTAAAGCAGGGAGATGAAAAGAAAGAAAGGCGGTCTCGCCCTCCTCATCCTCTCCCCCTCTCGTGGTCACCACCGTATGACAAAGACAAAGACTGCAGCCTCCTCTGCAAAGGTCCCTGTCCCCTCTCGCCCCCACTCCCCTGTCCCCAGAGGCCTTCCTATCATCTCCACGCCACCAGCAGGGTCACCGCTGCCTCCCTCTCTCATGAGCCCCACTGTTCAGGGTGAAGAAGAAATTCAGAGTTGTTGAAGGATGGTGGGGGGGAGTGGGTAAAAAAGAAGAAGAAAAAAATTAAGTGACAGCAAGAGCAGCCCAATAAAAGGTGGGGTGGGCGTGAGGGAGATGGGCTGCTGAAGAATGCAGAAGAGATAAATAGGGCCGGTCCTCCGTCTCATTGTCAGGAGCACTCTGGGGTTATTTGAAGCTCTTATTTATGCTCCATAAGTAGAACAATGCTGGAGAAGAAATGATTAAATACCCGCTCTGTGGGCAGCAGGCTTCTCATTGTGGCGGTGGGCTCACCACTGGGTGGTTTTGATAAAGGCAATATGAGTTGATAACTGATAGAGTTTGCCGGGAGAGTCATCTGGGGCTCCTGACAGCTCCTGCGCTTTAATAAAATCATTAGAATGTAAATGTTTTTATTGCAGAATAAAGAGCCTCCAGCCAAGTTGACACTGTCTCCCTCCGCTGAATGGGAGTGCCGATTAGCATTCAAATGATAGCATGATAGGCTGGTTATCTTTATTAAAATTTCTCAAATCGAGTCTTCATTTTGCATGATTGAGTTTTAAACAAATGCAGTATGCAGTCGGCAGGCGAGCTGGCCGGAACACTCCTGAAATAATTAAAGTGTTCCTTTTATTTTTTTTAAACATGTGTTTCATAAGAAATGAATTGGATTTGCTATTTTAATATGACAATATCTAGTTAGCTTTGCATAAAACCAGAGATGTTATAGCATAATTATTGAAAGAGTACAGCTTTTAAACATATGTTTCATAAAGCTGAATTCAATTTTCTGAAATATGACAATGCCAGTCACTTGGTGAATTGTGGAATCTGGAGAGAGCTTGATTATCCAGATCGGAAGAGTGTAGGTCTCTCTTCTACAGGGCTGCTCAGGTATATCATGACATGCAAAGGAGCCTCTGTTCCTGCAGGGTCTTCTGCAGTGCCTGCTGATTCTGGAGGGGATTCGCCACTGTCCTTCAGGTCAGGCAAGCAGCCACCGGGACATTAATTACCCAGGACAAAGTAACAGCTAAGCAAGTCTTGGGTGGATCTGAACAAAACCCCTGCTGTCTTCCAGTAGAATGAGCTCATTTACGGAGGCCGAGAGGGTCCATTTGGCTTTATGTCCCCATCCATCTTCCCTGGGTAGCCATGCTTTTTTTTTGCAAACCAACCGTTCTGAAGCATCCTGTTGTGTTACAGACAATAAGCCATGATTAGCCGGGTAGCCGTGGGTGGTTCTTAGTTATGAGAAGTTGAGGAAGCCAGTGAAAGAAGTGCTCCATAAAAAGAACTGGCTGGAGAAACTGGGTGTTGGTTCCCAGAGAGATAGCTGGTTTGGCTGAGGGGAGATCTGCAGAGCCATTGAGGCCCGTGAGCTCCTCAGAGAGCGGCAGGCATGGGGCCATGCTTCCTTCCCTCAAGAGAGCTGCTTCCTCTACTCATCTGCTTTGCTGAGATAAAATATTTCGAGGAAAAAAATGACAAGATATGTGTCAGCCTGTATTACCATGTCAGCGGAGTCTGAGTCCAGAAATAATATCTCTTTGCCAGAGTATAAATTATGAATCAGATGGGTTTAATTAACAGACAAATGCTGTCATAGGTCAGATTCATAAAGTAGCATCAATATATTTGTATGAAGTTGAATTTAGAAAATTTCACTTTCTCTTGAATGAGCTTATATAGGGTAGACTTTATGTTTCTAAATAGCAGTTTCAGATTGGGAATCATTTCCATCTCCTCTGCACATAATGTAGGATATTGAACATTTAGAATAAGCCAAACCATATATTTCTCTCACCAAATCAACATAACGCTCAAGTGGCATCGGTGGTCAACATGGAAGTTTCCTATAGGGACCTCAAAAAGCTGGGGCATGAAAGTTATCACGGTTAGAGAAGTGTTTAGCATCCATGGGCATCTTTTGGGTGCCCAGAGAGCCTGTAGATTTCTTGGGAATCCAGGTTGGAGTGTTGAGCCAGGGTGGAGGGGACAAGGACCCAGGGAGGCCTCTGAAAGCAGCAGGTACTTTGCAGGAGACCGAGCCAAGCAGCAAGACACTTCGGTGTGGTAGCCACTCAAGTTTACAGCAAGAAACAAAGCTCTGGTTCGACAAGGTCCAAAGCGAGGCCCAATTCAGATGGGGGAGAGGGCGGGGCATTGGAGTAGCAGCTGTCGCCTTTTGGAAGGGGCCCCACCGGGAGCTGCAGAGCTGACCCACCCTGCCAACACGGATCTTCCAAGATCCCGCTACTTGGTGTTGGTTTTCTCGCACCCCAGGCTCCAGGGCAGGAGCTGCACAACAACAGCAAAACCAAGCACAGCCCAGCAGCACCCTGGCCCACTGTCCTGACAGCTTCCTCCCAGGATGTCTATAATGCCTGCCCCCAACTCTCTCCCTCCAAGAAGACTTCCAGGGCTCCTCCTTCCAAGGCGCCCAGCCTCCCTGGGGTCCCACTGCTGCAGCAGGTGACACAGCCAATGTGCCTGACTCCAGCTGGACTGCTGGTTGATGATTGTTGGTACAGATGCTGTTTTAAGAATCTGAAAAATTCACTTTTTCTGTAAGAGTTTGGGGAGAAGGAAAATTTCATAAATGAACTGGAAATATAAAGTCCTCTACTAGCCAAGCAAGGTGGTCAATGCTTATAATCTGAGCACTCTTTAGGAGGCTGAGCAGGTGGATTGGAAGTCTAGCTTGGCTTACTTAGTGACTTAGCAAGACTCTAAAAAATAAAAAGTCCTGGGGGTATAGCTCAGCATGAAGACCCTGACTTCAGTCCCCATTACCGCACAAGGAAGCCCTCTCCTGATCCGTGAGCAGAGTGCCTTATTCTTGGGCCAGGCTCCATCATGGGTAAACAGCTGCTCCTATGAGCCGCCACCCTCAGCTGGCACCGTGTAGGAGAGTAAAATCTTTTTCCACAGATGTCCTCAGGCACTGACAGAACACTGCGGATTTGTGACAGAGTTTTTTAGAGTCTCAGACACAGCCAGAGTTTATACAAGAGGCCCTGGGAACCCAACCAGAGGGTCCTGGCTCCTCATAGCGCTGGAGAGAGGAGCTCTGAAACTAGTGTAGGCACCCTAGGCAGGTGGGTGGAGTCCTGAGGAGAGGTGTAGCCTCCCTGTAGCCAACAGCAAAAAGCCATCGACAGGGAACATGGGAGAAGTGACTGAGGATGGCTCCAGAGTCAGGCCATGAAGACTGAAGCCCAGGCTGGCCCCGGCAAGGTGTCTCCTTGCTGGCCTTGCGGCACCCTACCCACCCTAACTGGCTGGCCAGACCCTGCTTACAGAGGCTTACTGCTGGCTTCTCATGGTGTGTGGCATGACTCAGACTGCTTCAAAGCTCAGGGGCATCTGAGGACACCTGAGGATGTGACCCTGCTTGCCTGGCACGGGCCTATAGGAGGACAGTTACGTAACCACGATGCAACGCAGTTGAACACACGTAGTATGCTGGCTAGCATGCTATGTAAGAATGTAAATATGTGATAACAACCTGTAGAAGAATTACCCAGTGAAGATGCAGGTGGCTCTCGTGCCCCTGGGCCCCGCTCTGCTCCACGCTTCCTGCTGCCTCAGCAGATGTCTCACAGATGTGCATTCTTGGCACCCCACTCTCGAAAATCTCTCTGAGCCCCCTGAGGGGGCCTGCACCGTGTTTTCTTTCCTTTATCGTTACATTTTTGAACATTTTTAGTCTTTTTGTCTTCGTATGCATTGATGAAACCCACTAGTGGCTTTCCCATCAGTTTGGTTTTGTTCAGTCGTCATTAAGGACAGGACGTGGAGGACCCTTCGAGATTTCTTGCTAGCACATGTTTCAATTAGCAAATTTTAATCACCAAATCTAGTCACAACCTACTTTTCCTAGAATGGGGCTATGGTACCATTTCATCTGTCTTTATGTCAGACATTTGGTGTTTTTTTGAAGAACCACAAAGAAGTGAATGAAAACATCAAGAAATGACCTCCTCCTTCTTATTGCCTCATGTTCTGCACTTGCCATGTTTTAGGTTTCCTGTGCTATGGATGGGGTTTAATAGAATGGTCATTCCAGATTCACTTTCTCTGTTGCAGTTTTTTGAAATTATGTCACCTTACATGGTTTGCTTCTAGACTAGGGTTAAATAAAGATGAAAACATTTGCATGTCCAAACAAAGAAACAAAAGAAGCCGGGCTCTTTGTGGTTGACTGCTGATCACATTCAGAACCTGGGGTGTATGATTACACCAACTCCCCTCACCTGGTAGAGAAGAGGATGGTTCTCAGGGCCCCAAACCTCTTCTTCTGCAGCAATCACAAAGTGCTATAGGACTGGGTCACCTGATGTCTCCCAGAGTCTTGGGATGACATCATAGGCTAAAGAGAGTCAACCCCTGGAATGGTCCTGAGCATGCCCTGCCTATTTACACAGGAGGTGCAGGAGTAGCTGTCCTTAGGTCCCTGGGTTCAGATGAGAAGGACACTAAGTTCAGTGGTTGTAATGATATTAACAGGGATGCCCAATCTTGTCCATGCCATATTGCTTCTGAGGGGACGCAGGTGTGTTTGGGCTGCCATCTTGGTCACAGAGTAGGAGGGAGAAACCATACAAGTGTGCAAGTGTGCCTTGGTGGGTGGGAAAGGACCTGCTGGGGTGATGTCCTAAGCTTCTTCCAGCTAAGGAAAAACAACCCATGGCTCAGTGATGTCTCACTTGATGTGCTTCCCACGTTTCCTGTTACCATATTCTTCTCATGTGTCTGAGTCTGACATCGGGAAGTCCAGCTCTCTGGACAATGGATATCTGGATCCATTTCTGAGTCTTGTATTTAGGCTCCTACATCACAAGCTTGCTTCTCCTGCCTCCCTCTGTCCAGGGCTGACGCCAAAGGAGCATCAGGTTTTTCCATACTGATATTATCGGACACTGGCCATCTTCAAGGGACAACCCCAAACGCACCATTAGGGAAAGGGGAAAGTACAACTTTTCCTCTTCAGCAGCTGGGCTTAGAGAAGAAGATAGGAATACAATTTGTGAGTAGACCCATTCCCACAGTGGCAACAATACCAATAATGTAATCCAATTTCAACAAGGGACTCCTCTTTATCTTAACAAAGAGCGAAATTTGAGGGTGGACCTCAAATTTCATTTTAGTCTGGAAACAAGCCTGGGACTTTGGAGATGTTTATTCCAAACTCAGCGAAGGTTATGTGCCTCGCCAGACTCTGAATTCTTCCTGGGAATTTCACCAAAACAGACTTTTTTCTGTTTCTTTTCTTTTCTTTTCTTTTCTTTTCTTTTCTTTTCTTTTCTTTTCTTTTCTTTTCTCTCTCTCTCTCTCTCTCTCTCTCTCTCTCTCTCTCTTTTCTTTCTTTCTTTTTTTTCAGATTTCTAATCCTTCTAGATTCAGGACCATCCTCTCCCTGGAGCAAAGAAAATCTCAGTGTCTAATCCAGACCAGAAGAAGAGGGCAGGGGTGGAATAAAATAAACCCTTAAGACCTTATATTTGTACTTCACATACAAGTTCAAGGAAGTTCAACTCATACCCAAGCCAGGCATCAAGCTCCGTGAAGCCAGGGAACCCTTTTGCTGTTTTTCTGTGCGCTTAAATTTCAGAACTCTAGGATAAACATGAGTCCCCACCTGGCCAGGGTGTTCAGATGAGGGAAGCTCATGAATAGACATGATTTCTCGGATTCAGTTACACACTTTGCATTATGTACGTTTTGCAAAGTATTTCTTCAACTTTTACAGTTTTTCTTAACTCAGGATCTGAGTGGCGGCCTGATCTCGCTCTGTCCCTGGACTCACTGCCAGGTGGAAAGGAACATGAGGAGCATGTTCCACGCGTCACTCATGACCATGGCGGCTTAGATCAGATCAGTTTAGTTTCATTTCATTATTGCGTAGTGTAGTTTGCCAGACGTGAGTTAATTTCCTGGGGTTCTGAAGCCTTTACTGTCCCCAAATGCAGGAGTTTATAGAGAGCAAAGCTGAACAAGCTGAGCTCCAGCTCACACCCCCGGGAGTAGCCAGGAAACCAGGAAAGGACGTGTTGCATGCTGACACAGCCCAGTCACCACGCCTGAAGTAAGTCTCAGAGGCGAGACTCTATTCCACCTGCAGCATGTAGGACACTGTCAAACCATGCCTGAGTCCCATCTGCAGGACACTCAGGGGGCCAATTTTTTTAACGTATTTAGGGAGGGTCTATAGGTCTACGGGGTCTCACTATGTAGATCGGACTTGTAGATCGCCTGTTTTCAGCCTCTCAAAAGCTGGCATTACAGGTGCACCACCACACCCAGTCCCAGTCACTGTCTCAGCATGCCCTAGGGGCAGGGGCTGGCATGACATGCCGGGGATCGAATCTCAGCCACCGTGCTCTGCCTAAGCAGGCACTTTAGTCTGCTGAGCTATCTGGTTGGCTTCTATGAAGGACAATCTCAAAGGACCCAAAGGTGCTGGGTACTTTCTGCCTGGCATCTGGCAGGCCTGGGAGTGCACCTGGCAGCTCACTCACACTGAGAGTGGCTGAGAGGAGGCTGCAGGGATGCCCTGAGTGAGGAAACAGGGACATGTGAGGAAACAGAAGAGGAGAAAGTTGGTACTAGGGGTCTCTGAGATCCAGCCACTCTACAGTTGAGACTAACACATCCAAGGAGCAGCTTGGATGCTTCCTGGTCACTCTGGACTGGCAAAAGCAAAATGCAATCAAAACAAAAGCACCAACTTAACAAGAGCCTGTGATTCATCTGTTTACAGGAAGGGTTTCTGCCAATGCCGAGAGGCTGGGGTTTTAGTTTGGACAGTATAAATGGAGTTAGGATTAGTTATTTGTTCAGTCAATCAGCCAACAAATATTTCTTGAGATCTCCTTCCATGTGCTGGAAGTAGAGAAATTAAAAGAAATAGAGATGAATTAAGTAACATTTCAATCCTGAGAAGGAGAGACTCAGACTTCACTTCGCTTATTTTAAAGTGTTTGTGGTGCACTCCCTGGTCCGTATGTGTCCTCCTCAGACCTGGCACCCCTGGGTCCTTTTCTGTCCCTGTGAATCTGAAGGCTACAGTGACTTGAGAGAAGTGGGCACCGTGGTGTTATCTTTAGGGCCACGCTCTTTTCAGATAGCATAAGGCACTCAGGAGGCTACGTGTGTAAGAGTACCTCCCATGTCAAGCCTGAATACATTCCAGTGCTTCTATAAACTACGTTTCTAACAGAGGCCGGATCCCATCCACCTTCAGATCAGTATGTGCAGCTCAGCTGTGAACATGAGTGTGGCTGCTGAAGTTTGTCCCCTCCGGCTTCCATTCAGATCCCTGAGGAAACTAACATTCTGGTGGATCACTTTTTATCTTCCTCAAGTGTGTCAGGGAAATTTTCCATTTATGTGTACTCCTATAACTCTTTATAATACTTTATGCTTTAAGATTAACAAAAAACTTGCACTGTCTTGTTGATAAAAGATTCAGTAAACCTATTGTTTTTTTAATGAGAGAGAGAGAGAGAGAGAGAGAGAGAGAGAGAAAGAGAGACAGAGAGACAGAGAGAGAGAGAGAGACGGACAAGAAAGATTTTAGGTTGGTTCTCCAGTTGAGAACTAGGTTTAATGTTTTGTTAATTCTTCCAGTAACTACGGTGTTTGGGGTTTTCTACCCTTGAAAGATCTCACTCAGTGTCAGAGACAAGTGTGTTCTGTTTGGTGTTGCAAATTTCAAGCTGGAAACAGCTCCTGTAAGAGAAAGGAGGCAGGTGGCAGAGAGCATAAGCACCCAATTTTAATGAGTGCCATCACTCCTGTAACTATAGATGGTGACTCCCCACACAGAAGCCCATCCTGGCAACTGAGGCCGGGGGCCAGGTGTTCTTCCAGTCAGCATGAGCCAACTTTGCCAAGCCCACTCTGTTCAACATGTGGGTTCTGGGGTCTCCCCAGATGTGGCTTTCCAGTGACAGGCAGGAGAAGAGTTTGCAGGGTGACTGTGCACTCACTGCCTGGCCTGGAGGAGCAGGTAGACTGCCCACGCCTGAGGTCCAGCCCCTGCTTCACCAGGACAGCTCACCCCTGTCCTTCTCTATATTCTGCTCACCACTCTTAGGAAAGGTGTTGGGGAAAAGTCCCCACCTATACACAGGGGAAAAACTCACAGCACTAACAGCAGACGTCAGAAGTGAGGAGGATTCTGGTGCTAGGGATGCTGCTGCTTGACCATGTTTCTCAAGAAAGATGAAGTCTTTCCATAACACTAGAGGGTATCTTGTGTCTATCTGGAGGATATCTTCTATCTACCTGAAAGATATCCTGTGTATAACCGAAGTATATCCTCTTTCTATGTGAACGTCATCCCATATCTACCTGAAGGCCATCGTATGTCTGCCA
Organism: Capromys pilorides; assembly: GCA_004027915.1. Classification (NCBI taxonomy): domain Eukaryota; kingdom Metazoa; phylum Chordata; class Mammalia; order Rodentia; family Capromyidae; genus Capromys; species Capromys pilorides. The sequence goes on from PVKN010006458.1 coordinate 20,666, forward strand.
GAAGGCCATTAAATACCTGCTTGAAGGCTCTGCCATGTCTATCTGACGGCCATCCCATGTCTGTCTGAAGGTCATCCCATGTCTGTCTAAAGGCCATCCCATGTCTATCTGAAAGTCATCCCGTGTCTACCTGAAGGCCATTCCATGTCTACCTGAAGGCCATCCCATGTCTACCTGAAGACCATCCTACGTTTACCTGTAGGCCATTCATGTCTTCTTGAAGGCCATCCCATGTCTACCTGAATGCCATCCCATGTCGACCTGAAGGCCATCCATGTCTTCCTGAAGGCCATCCCATGTCTCTATCTGAAGGCCATCCCATGTCTACCTGGAGGCCATCCGATGTCTAACTGAAGGCCATCGCATGTCTACCTGAAGGCCATTGCATTCTTACTTGAAGGCCATTGTATGTCTACCTGAAGATCATCCCATGTCTTCCTGTAGGCCATTCATGTCCTCTTGAAGGCCATCCCACGTCTACCTGAAGGCCATCCCATGTCTACCTGAAGGTCATTGCATTCCTACCTGAAGGCCATTGCATGTCTACCTGAAGACCATCCCTTGTCTTTCTGTAAGCCATTCATGTCTTCCTGAAGGCCATCCCATGTCTCTACCTGAAGGCCATCCCATGTCCACTTGAAGGCATTACTTGTCTGCCCGAAGGCCATCCCGTGTCTGCCTGAAGGCCATCCCTCATCTACCTGAAGACCATTTCATGTCTGCCTGAAGGCCACCCAATGTCTACCTGAAGGCCATCATATCTACCTGAAGGCCATCCCATGTCTACCTGAAGGCCATTGCATGTCTACCTGAAGGCCATCGCATGTCTGCCCAAAGGCCATTCCATGCCTTCTTGAAGACTATGCCATGTCTACCTGAAGGCCATCCCATGTCTACTGAAAGGCTATCCTATGTCTACCTCGAGTACATCCCTTGTTCTTTTTGACTTATTTCTCTGTGGATAAGTTTTGCCAGATTCCATCTTTCTGAGCTTTCATTCTCACTCTTCTTTTCTTTTCCTTGCCTTCTTGTGTACTTTTCCTGGCTCTGTGTGGTCCAGGCATGCCCTATGGAAGACATAACAAATGTTGTGCACAGGCTTGTGGGAATCACTGAACACATCTGCGTTGACCTTCACCCAACAAGAAGGTCACAAACACAGCTGCTTCTGTTTCAGTCATAGTCTGTACTGTAGAATACTAAGTGGTGACCCAAGAACACCCTGCATTTGCTGTTTCAAATTCAGTGAATAGATCCAGCCTAAGGGTTAGCATCGCAACAACGTAACATCTGGGCCAGGGCTCAGCTATAGCTGGGGATTGCTCTTCAAGACCCTGACTGGGAGAGGCCTTTTGAGTCCAAGATTGTCTGATTCCCAGAAACCGGCTATGATGGTCAACCTCCCTGGCCACCGGGATAAACCACTGTAGCGCAGAAGCAGCACAAGATTTTTCTATTTCATGTTTCAATGTACAACGATGCCGTTATTGATTCAGAAAGGAAATGTCTGGGGCAGGATCTCAAAGTCCAGCTGAAGGGAACCCCCGGGACAGTCTACAGGATGGAATCTGAGCACAGATGTGGACAGAAAACAGATGCTGCTCTTCATGAAACTGAGAAAATAAGGGAGCATTTGCAGTCAAAGCAGCAGCAGGCGAACACCTGAACAAAGGGCCTCACACAGAAAACGCACAGTGGTGTCTGGCCTGCCGTGGAAGAAGGAAGCAGGGCTCGCAATGGGACAGGAAGCAGTGGAGGGGGAAAAGCCCAGCAGCTCCGCCTTTGTGGAGGTGGGAGGGAGAAGCGAGGGAGATGGGGAGAAACCCTGTGCCCCTCTCTCTTTCTCATGCAGGACCTGGGTCCTATAGTGCACCCTGCACCCATTTCTGGCATCAATTCCCCTGTGGGTGTCACATGAAGAGGGCAATTTCTCCTTAAGTTTGAAAAATTCTCTGCCTTCACACATCTGTCATCACTGTCAGCAGCCCTTACAGTATTTCACTGGTGACGTGCAAGATGCTTGCTAAGGTCTTTCATCCCATCCATGTCAAGATGGTTGATACCCAGGGTAATTTTCCCCAGAAATGATGCCCCAAGGACAGCTTTAGGTGTCTCTGTTTTGAACCTGGCTTCCAGAAAGAATTAGATGCAAATGCTTCCACTTTGTCCAGTTGTTTCTAAAAGGAAAGGAATGAGGAATTGCGTGTGCTGATAGCAGAACACATGGCTCACTGGGGCCCAGCTTCCAGCTATCCTGACAAGATGTGGAGCAGACTTTGGCAGTCACCTGTCAGTGACTGAATTTCCAGAGAATTCTGCTGCCTGTCCTCCTGTGGACCTAGCCCTCCATGCAGGCTGGAGCAGAGGGGGTAGTATTTGCAAGGGCCACCATTCAGTCCCCTAAAGGGGCTTAGGGTTTAATCTCCAAGCCAGGTGCCAGGATTCATACAGCTTCTTCTATTCTCTGTGAGGGTCACCAGTGTCTCTCTATGAGGTACACAAAGATGAATGAAAGAAGAGCCAGACATTCTGCTCTGCCCTGCCTGTCACACAGAAGGGGAAATAACAGAAGGGTCCTCAGGACCCTGTTCTTGCCTTTTGCCCCTGGCCACCCATAGTAGGATTGTGTCCCATAGGCATGGAAACAACCCCTACACACACACACACACACACACACACACACACACACACACACACGCACACATCCCACAGACCCTCTTCCCCCAGCCCTCACAGTGTTGGTAAGCTCTGCACAGAGCCTGGTCCCAATGGGACCTGAACCAGGAAGGAGTCTAGGGGACAGCCTGAAGCAGTCATCCTGAGAGTCCTGTGGCTCTTCGAGCCCAGTGGCCCCCTCCACTGTGACCTAAAGAAGAGTCTGGAACAGGAATTATGTGTAAGCGAGTAGCAGCTGGGTGCAAGGAGGAGTCTAACACTCAACATTGCAGGTCTGGAGGCACTGCCACATTTTTCTGGGATTGAGTCACTTTGCTGAGTGGTCTTAGGGGCTCTTGCATCAGTCTGAGCAATCCGAGGGATCCCCTGTGCACAAAGGGCTGTTTGTGGGGGTTGGCAGGTACCCCAAGTGAAGGAAGGATCCCAGAGAAAGGACAATGGTGTCCTCCTGCAATGCCTGCACATCTGTGGCAGAGCATCTTGTGTACAGTGCTTCACAGGACTTGTGTTCTGGACCACTGCGCCCAGGATAGGATGGAGCCTCCCAGCACCAAGCACAGAGTAGTACCTGGGAGCAGTTCTGTCACCCTGTGTTATGGTTTGTGTCTACTTGTCCCCCCAGATTCTTGTGCAATCATGGGGCAAGGACTTCTAGAGTTTGAGACTGACTCATGATTCACTGGGATTATGAGTTTTAGTACTGATGGGATTGGGGGTCCTAGTACTGCTGGGATTACGGGTATGAATGTTACACCCAGCCTGAGGCAGAGAGCCTGAATATAAGAGAGAGACAGACAGACAGACTCTCTCTGTTGCCATTGCTGCTGTCTCACCGCTGTGAACTGCTGCTCTCTGCCATGTGCCTCTCTGCCTGGGAGCCAGCCAAGTATGGACTGAAACCTCCAGTAACTGTGAGCTAAGCCAACCTTTCCTTTCTTCATTTTGGGGGTCAGGTATTTGTCCCAGCAATAAGAGCAGAGTAACTGAGACACTCTTTTAGCTCCCTGGGCCGATTACCACCCTAAAAAGTCAGGTCCCCAAGCAGATCGTATGAGGTACATACAGGCGGAGGGAGTGTACCATGAGATCGCGCAAGGCTGCGTGGCCTAGGCTGGAATGTCCCTGCATCAGGGGCGAGTCCCGTGACTGCCCAGCTCTGCCTCCTGGTCTCAAAGGCTCCTGCCGGGTCTGCAGGCCCTGGGCACTGTGGGCTCCATGTCGTCATTCCTTCCCCACCCACGTCAGCCCTGATACTTAGGTCTCAACCCCAGAGAGGAGAAAATGAACTTTGAAAATAAATAAAATCAAATACTTTCAGCCATGGAACTGTTCTGTTTTTATTTCTTAAGTCCTTGCAAAGCCCAAGCTGTGTTGCATGCACAGCTTCCCAGGAGACGGTACCCAACTTGAAAGCCTTCTGCTTTGGGGTCGGGCAGACTCGGCACCCTGTTAATTGTTGTTCCCATCCGCCCTCCCCATGTCCTTACCTGCCTGACACCAGGCTGAGTTGACCGAGCTCTTTCTGCTTCACCAAAGTAAAGACAACAATGAACGCTCAGGATGGCAGGAGGCCCCTGTGGAGCCTTCCTGAAGATTAACGAGCTCGACTTGCTCAGCTCCCTGCCTTGGCTTCCAGCTCTAAGCTCAGACCACGGCGGGCGGCCATTGCCTGCCCGGCAGTGTGGCCAGTAGGGGTCGCATACTCGCAAGACCCGACTTCCCAAGTGACCCCAATACCCTCACACAATAGGCACGTAAATTGGCAGAAAAACAGAGTAATAGATCTGCTCTTGTGCGCTCAAGGGGGCTCCGGGGACCCGCCAATCCACGCAAGAAGAATGGGACAAGCTGGAAGGGGCACAGCAAGATTAATCGCCACGGCAATGCAGATTTAGCACATTAGGTGAGAAGATAAATGTGTAAAACGTTGTGTCAAAACCCACGGTGTGGCCCGCGCGGCAATGCGGGGTCAGGCATTGAACTCCTCTCTAATTATCCTGGGGAGATAATATTAACTTATCGTGGCAGGAGAGGGAGTCGGCACGTCCTCCCTCTGTGGGGCTGCTCCTCGCTTGTGTTATTGAAATATGATGGCTCCATTTTTATCCTGTCATAATGACAACTGATGTGCTTATTTTCTTTCTGCACGCCTCGAGGGGATGATGAAATAGTAAGCAAACATTCTTTCTGGTGAAAGAGCAGCACTTTATCACGCTGGCGCTGACTCTGAGGAAGCGCTCCCCAACTCTGACACAGTTCGGGGCAGCGCTGGCCCTGGTTTGGCCAGGCAGGTGGGGCGCTGGCAGGCAGCAAGCCTTGCCTGGGGACGAGGGACCCCGGATGCCCAGCTCCCCCACTCCGCCATGGCTCTGCTGGTTCTCTTCACAGTTGTGCCCTTCACTCTGAGAAGCATTGTGAATCCTCTGAACAAATCTAGGAAGCAAAGCCTTGAGCTGAAACTTAAAGAGAAAGTCTCCACCATTCCACGTGTACCCTGCTCTCCAGGGGTGTGGATCAGGGGCAGGAGTGGACGCTGCTGGTGTGTCGGAGGCAGGGGGTGCCTGGCAGGCAAAGGTAGCAAGGAGGGCAAACAGAGGCCCAGAGAACCCTTCTAGATGCCCTGGAGACCTGACACTGACCTCAGAAGACACGCATGGCCTTAGAAAGCGTGATTGGCTATGGTGAGCATCTTTGATGAACAGCCTGGGGAAGGAATGAGACGAGGGTGCTGCAGTGGACAGCCACCTGTCCCCACAGCCTCTCTGGACTGCAGAATTCATTTAGTTCTCAGGGATGGTGGTGAATGAGGGCTCTCAGAACTCTCCACCTTTCCCAGGGCTGTTACGCTAAACGAGATAGGACGATTTGCTATTTTAACTGAGAACAGAGAAACAGTGCAAAAGCCAAGCACTCAGGGCAAAGGCAGTGGGTCTGCAGTAACCTTCCTGTGGCATGTGACCTTTGGTGACCCAAAGGTGGCCTCCGAGGGCAGCAGGCTCTGTGGGGCTGCTGGCTGGGCAGACTCCAGGGGTGGAGCAGCTTTGAAAGCAGTCACTTGAGTGGTCGTGGTTTGGTTTTCAAAAGCAGCTCCAGGAATGCCTGGATGTGAAAAGCCCCACTCGTGGTGTCACAGAAGACAGTGGGCCCAAGAGCGAGGCTTTGGGTCACCCAGGTGCAGTCCTAGGAGTCCAAGTGCAGGATGGCGTGAGGACTATGCGTGTGATGCCCCGAGTCCCAGGGAGTCAGTGTGCACACGCCCAGGAAGGCTCCCTGAGGTCTCTCTGGAACCCAGATGGCCTTGCTCAGACTTCTCTGTGGTCAGCCCCTCTCCTCTCACCATGCTGGTTCAAGAATAAGAGCCTGAGGAACGCAGCACTCGGTCATGGGCTCCAGCAGGGCAGGATCAGGACTTCTCTGTCTGGATTTTGTGGAGGTTTTCAGCGCTCCCCACCTTAGCATGGGAGTGGCTGCACTGAACAGGAGCCCTGGGTGCTAGAGAGGGTCCCTCGCCTGCAGTCCAGGCTCCAAAGTAGGACAGGAACTGAAGCAGTGGAGAAGTGCACAAGACCAGCTCCGATCGGCAGGCTGCGCCGGGGACCAGAGACACTGTCCTTGCTGAGAGGGAGCGGGTGGGTCCATGAGAGGACGCTCACCCTGAGATGTCCCCACCCTACCAGGATGCCCTCTTTCCTGGACATTTGACTATCAACTCCTGCAGGGTCACCTTGAATAACTTAACTTGTACAGATAGCTATTCCCAAATGGAATAGGCCAGAACCACCCGCTAAAGTCTGAAGACTCAAAATTTCATTCATGGTTTTTTGATTATATTGTGAGGCATTGAGTGTCTGAAGAGAGGGTCCTATCTGTTGAGAATACAAAAGGGTGCTTTAAGACCCCACCAGGTCATGCTTCCAAGAAAGAGAGAGCATGACAGCGCAGCCCGACTGTCTGCGTATTTTAAGGGTTCCTCATCATTTACGTTTTAGAATTCCCACCCTGTACCACTGCAGTATGTAATGGAAGGTTGTGATGCTTCTTGCGTTTCTAACAACTGAGATCTGCTGGCAAAGCGGAAAGTAATCTTCTATAAATTAGAGTCTGAGATGTGTCCTGATGTTCAGATATTTCTGTGACAGGTTTTTCTCCAAGAAAAATCAAGGAGGAATGTGGAGAGAAATCCTGTTCCTTCTGAGCTGGGGCCAGCCTAACACACTCCTCTCCTGTTGTCAGAGGCATGAGGCAGAAGGTGAATCTCCCCATTTATTCTACAAATGAAGGTGTCCTCTTCTTTTTATATACTGGGTTTTGAACTCAAAACCTCATGCTTGCCAGGCATGCGCTGTGCCATTGAGCTAAATCTCTGGTTCAAGGGCTCTTTTTTTTTAACAGAACTGTAGCCAACAGCTAAGGGCATTGAGGCAGATATCCCAAGCAGCCTCCTGCTAATTTCATTCAAGGTAGTAGCTGTCATATGAGAATGTCACTGCACAAAGTCGTGAGCTTCTCTCTTCCTGGCCCTGCTCTCTCTTCTCAGATGCTGGAGAGGCAGGCACGTGTCCTCCTAATTTCCTTGCATGTTGATTCCACCGTGACTCTTGAATTATGAGCAGAAGACAGGAAGACACCTGAGATAGGAGGCAGCCAGCACCAGGTCACGGAGGAGCCCCAGGCCCCAGCTGTGGCCAGTGACTTCTAGAATGTGACCTCAGGACCAGGACTCTGAGGAGGGCCAGGGAGCAGAGGTGGGTGGGACACTTGGAAGTCTCCTCTGGCCTGGACCAGTCCCTGCAGGGCGAAGTTGCCCATGGACAGGGTATGTTCACCCAGTAAGGCTTCCATCACAGAAGCGGTGACCAGTAGGTCACACTTTCCTTTCTGTCCCAAAGAAAGGTGCTGATGGTTGGCTTTCGGCACACCTTGTTCTCTGCAGCTCTGTTGCTCCCCATGAAGCCTGATCCTAGGTGATGCTCGCCTCCATCCAGGTCGTTGTCATCCTCCCCTCAGAGCTGGTGACTGAGCCAGGTAAGTGGAGCTCTGCAACTCCTGAGCTGCTCCAGCCACTTTTTAGTTTTATTTTGAGAAAGGCTTTTGCTGAACCACCCAG
>PVKN010006459.1:0-28473 GCA_004027915.1 Capromys pilorides
AGAAAAAGAAAATCCACTTCACGAGGGCCGGCACCTCCAGCAGCGCCGAGGCTGCCACAGCACCTGCACAAAGGCTGGCTGGAGCCTTCCCGGGACCTAGACCTTGCCAAACTTCCTAGCACTCATCTATGAAACTGTTTTCCTCAGTGGTTGTGTCCACTCTATTGAAAAATACAGAAAACCCTCCAAAAAAACCAAAAACGACAACCATGTGGCCCAGAAAGCAAAGGGCGGAGCTGCCATCTATCCCACAGAGCTGGCCAGCGAGAGCAGAGAGGTGACAGCACGGTGGACACAGATCACAAGGGGCAGCATGCCTCGGCCAGCAGCGGCGCCAAGGCTGGGGCCCCAGCTACCCTGACTGGCCCACTGCCCTGAGCTAAATCCTTTCATCTCTTTTGGTCTCAATTCCTTCATATGTGAGGAATAAAAAAGTAAGAACGAGCCCGACTGCAAGGGCTACAAGGCCCCGGTGGTGCAACAAGTCCAAATTTGGTCAGCACCCAGGCCTCGAGCTGCACAAAGCACAGCCAGGTCAGATGGTACCTCCAGCTCGGGCGGCCGAGGCTTGCTCAGCAGTGAGCAGGGTGACCACTAGGACCAGCGCCTGGGCATGTGGGTCTGGGGCTAGGAAGGAGCACCCCAGATGGGCAAATTGAGGGTGTCGGTGGGAGCTGCCCACTAATAGGGACATCTATGAGCAACTTTCTTCCGCCTAGGCACAGTGCAGGAGCCCCACATGTACCCCAGAGGGGTGGCCCACCTGCAGGCGTGGATGGGGAGGTCCTTCGTGTAATAGGTATCTTCCTCATCTTCTTCGAAGTTCAGCTCGGCCAGCAGCTGGCTGGTCTTGGCCACGCTGTCATCCACAGCCCCGTTCTGCAGGATGCCCTCAGGCCCAACCTACGGAGAGAGACAGCATCACCTGTGGGCACCCAGGCACGCAGCCTACCATGACGTCCAGGGCAGAGCTGGCCTGCAACAGCCTGCCTGCGAGGGCCCGCTCTAACCGCTGCACTCGCCTGCACAGAGCCTGGTCTTCCACTCTGACGGAGGTAAGGGAAGACTCACTGCCCGAGCCCAGGGCTGAGCTGTCTCAAGCATGGAACACTGCTGCCACCCAGCACACTGTGTGGCAGAGGGAACACAGAAGTCGCCGGGCCAGAGCCCTGCTTCACAGACACAGCAGTGAAAGCCAGCACAGAAGGCCACTTGAAGAGCCCTGTGAATATACACAATACAAGGCCCAAAGACACATCAGCTGAGACACACTGCCCCACTAGCCAGGGAGGAGGAGCCAGCATCTCACGCTGCACAGCCAGCAGTCTGCCCAGGACTCCAAGCCCTGACCCAGGGCCGGGTGAGCACAGAGCACTGTGCGACATCGACCAGACATGGTGAAGACACAAAGCACAAGGCAGGTTCAGGGCAGGCAGCAGAGTCTCACAGGGGAACACAGAGCCCATCCCAGAACAGCCTGTGCCACCCAGGGCAGGGCCACCCCGCACCTTCACCCTCGTGCCCCGGTTCCCACTGGCCAGGCTGGGCCTTCTCCAAGGGTTCTGAGGCTGCTGCAAGGCGCGTGTGGACTGCTAGGAGCTCGGTCCACACTGTGCTGGGCCCAGACTGCAGCCTCACTCACCGCCCGGCACCCTCTTCTGAGGAGGGCAACCACTGGTTTAACAGCACATCTTACTGAAAACATTTTTTTTTTTTCTGGAGGGAAGACCAAAACCAAATTTTGTTTATTTGTTTATTTAATATTTAGTACAGGGTCTACAGGGTATCACTATAATTCAGCCTCCCAAGTGCTGGGATTACTGGCGCATGTCACCATGCCCAGTCTCAGTCATGCACCATAGGAGCCGGGCCAGCACAGCTGGCTGGAGATATAACCCCAGCTGCTGCACTCTGCCTAAGCAGATGCTTTAGTTCACTGAGCTACCTGGCCGGCCCCAAAATCAAATTTTGGATCTCACTCTCTCTTTCTCAGTATCAAGGACTGAATCCAGGGCGCCAAAAGCTATATCCATAGCCCCTTGTATTTTATTTTTTAAATTTTACATATTTGGTACAGTGTCTTACTATGAAGCTTGGATTTGTAATGATCCTCCTGTCTCAGCCTCCCTGGCACTGGGATTACAGGTCCATGCATTAGGCCTGGGTCTTGGTGGCTGGCTCAGCACGCTATACCAGGGATGGAACCCAGGTCCTTGCACTTGCCTACGTAGGCGCTTAGAACGCGGAGCTCTCTGCAGCCCCTGTATTTTACTTGGAGACAGGTCTCTCTGAGTGGCCTGGCCAGCCTGCCGGCCTTGGCCTTCTGGGTAGACGGTACTACAGTGTGTGCCAGCTTGCTGGGCACCCTCATCATTTGTTCGTCTCAGAGGCATTTTCCACATCTCCAGAACTATTTCATCCTGCAGATCTGAAGCCCTGCCGTGACACACCAATTCCCACCCTGCCCCAGCTTCTGTACCACCTCTGTCTCTGAGGTGTGGCTCTGGGGAGCAGAGCTAGGAGGTCACACAGCACCTACCCCTACCCTGTTACACACTGGATGAGCTCGTCAGGGGGGTGTGGGTACACAGTGGACGAACACCTGCTCCTGCCCTGTCTCCAAGGCCTCCTCTCCAGGGGAGAGCAACATCGAGCTGATGGGACTCTCCCGAGACCAGGTGAGCTGGACCAGTACCAGGTGGGAGCGGCTGCTCCTGTGGACACTGCTGCCCAAGGGTTCCAGCCACCTGTCTGAGGCTGATGCCATGGTGGCTCTGCCAAAGCCCCTACACTACTGCCCACAGCTCTGCAGTAACCCCTTCTTAGCTGCCTCTGCACAGCCGTCTCAGGGGCACCTTCCCCTTGGAACGGGCTGGTTGTGCCCATGCCATGCTGCCCAGCAGTGCTGTGTTACTGTCAACAGCCCGTGGCTACGCTACCACACAAGCCTGCGTCTGCACCTACCAACGGCCAAGCTAAACAGGCGCCAACAGCGCTGAGCTGCTTGCTTCTTGCCCCACACTCCAGGGCACTCATTGTGTCACCCTAACACAGAGGTGCTTCTGTCCAGAAAATTCCACTTCTCGCCAAGTTCCGGAACCCTGGCACGGCACCAGCCCCCAAGGCTAAGGAAGAAATACCCACGGTGGCAGGTGGAGCCTGACCTTCCTGGGGGTGGGGGCGACATACACACAGGCAGGCAAATGGCCACTGGACCAAGCCTTTCCCTTTTCCTGCCCCAGGGGCAGGGCCTGGAAGCCTGACAGGGGAGCAGCCCTCCCCTGCACCTGAAGGACAGGAAACCCGGCCCGCTAGGGGGATGGAGAGTCATGCGCACTCTCCTGGCCCAAGACAGCAGGGCAGGCGGGAGAACATCCCTCACTCTGAAGCCCAGTGGGCCCTCCAGCCAGCCCGGTTAAGATTAAGTGCACGCTCTCCTCATACACGTGTATGCACAGACGCGCGCGCACACACACACACACAGCTGTGAACTGGCCAAGCCACCAACTGACTTCTAGGACTGGATTACTAGTTCTCCCTCCACTCTGAGAAGTTTCAGCAATACATTTGGGCCCAGAAGCCATAGTTTAGTAAGTTTAAAAAGCAGTAGGGAAGACTGGAAGTGGTGATGCACCCTGCAATTCAGCTCTTGGGAGGCTGTATACAGGTGGATCACTACAAGTCTGATCTAGTAGTGAGACCCTGAACACCCTGTAGACCCTCTCCTAAAATAAAAAAAAAAAGACCCGGTCTAAAAAAGCACTGGGGAAAGGACCCGCTACCGCAGAGCTCCCTAACCCACACCAGGTGACAAGTGGTGTGGTGAGCCCAGCACGCAGCGCCACACAAGGGCCAGGGCACTTAAGTCCTTTGTCCTGCTCCACACGTGACCCCAACTACGATGCTGCCAAGTCCACCAGCGCCTGCAAGCTCATGGAGGTCCCAAGGGGCTTCCTGCCCAGGCAGTGTGGCTTTGGAGGCACTGCCAGACACTACCAAACAGCCCACACCTCAGAGCAGCACGAAGAAAGGTCGTATCACTCCCACAGAGGAAAGGGGCAAAATTCAAAAACTACCTCTGAACGGCTGGCATAAACTCTCAGCCCAAATACACTGCAATCTCAGCCTTAGCCTTGGCCTGTGCCAGCAGCCCAGGACCTTTGCACCTGCTGCGCTACAGCCTGGGCATGGTGGCCTGCTCTTCCTTGCCAAGGTCTTGGCTCATGGAGGCCCTCCGGGCCGCACCAGTGGGCCACGCACTCCCTGCTGTCTGCCAGGAGACCCCAGCAGTGTTGGCTATATGAATGTCTCCTCTTTTTTGGTGCCAGGGATAGAATTCATGACCTTGCACTTGCCAGGCAGGCACTTACACTGCTGAGCTATTTCCCCAGGCCGTGGATGTCTCCTTTTGCAAAATACAAAGGCAGAGATAAAGTGATTCATCATTTATGCTCCTAGCCAAGGATGGAAGCAAGAGTATGGGGGCTGGAGAGAAGTCCTGACATTTCCCCCAGCAAGTTTCAGTCTGCAAAGTACCAGCCCTACTGGAAGGGACTGGCACACCCTTCACCTAGCGGCTGCCACTATTCCTTCCGGACATTCCTCTGCCCTGAACCTCGGGAGCCGCAGGACCAGCCCTGCATCTAGCACACAGAGCCCTAATGTTTCCTCCTTAAACTAGGACCCCATCACACCGGTGCACAGCTTGTGCTGCCCCTCCAGCTTCCTTCCCACGCACTCTGAGCCACGCAGATGCACTGGGGCTTGGCTGCTTTTGACCCACGGAAGTGACTGCATGCCTCCTGCCCAACACAGTGGTCTCTAGGTTCTACCTTCCACGTCCCTTCTGGACAGAAAGCTCCCCTGCCCCCACCGTTAACAGCACACCCTGCTCTCCAGCCCTGGGATGAGATGGGATGGGCCCATCTACAGTGCAGAGAAGTGCTCAGTCCTAAAGGTGGGCTCCACACAGGACCCCACTCGGCAACCTAAGAGGACAGTGAGGGACTGCTGTGCAGAAGGGACCTGGGCCCAGAGGTCTCCTCCATGCTGGGCTCCACAGGAAGAAGCCAATAGTGGGACGAGAGGCTCTGCACATAGGATGACCCTGAGATCACCACTGAGGACACCAGTCTGACACCAGCAGTGCACCACAATGGGCGCACGCTCTTTTGGCTTTTAGAAATGCATGCTGCCTGGCAAAAACAAGGTCCCTAATTCAAGCCCATTGCCACACACACACACACACACATACACACACACACACACACACGAAAAAGAGAAAAAAGAAATGCATGCTACACATTGCAGGGCAAAGGGCTTTTAAAACCCATCAGTGAACAGGCATGCTGGCACACACCTGCAGTCTCAGCACTCTGGGAGGCTGGGGCAGGAGGATGGCAAGCTCAAGCCTAACTCAGGCGACTTAGCAAGATCCTATCTCTAAATAAGTAAAATAAACACGGCCAGGGTCTTGTTCCTGGCTGTTGTGGTCAGGGCACTGCACACTGCAGCCCTGATGCTAAAGCAGGGGCTACCCTTGCTTGGGGTATAGCCTCCTCAGGTCTGCCTGGCAACACAAGGCACCTGCCTTTCAACACTGTATCCTGGCAACACACGCCCAGGGTGTAAAGTCCAGCCTTGTCACCAGCTCCCAAGATGCCACTGCACTGACACAGAAAGGCACAGAAAGTAGGATCCCAGGAACTGGCAGTCCTGCACTAACCAAGCAAAGAGGAAGCACAAGCCAGCCCTCTGAGGGGAGCTGTCTACCCCAGAGGCCATGCTGAACTGGGTGAGGCAGGGCTGTGAAGAACACTGGGGAAGGTACAGAGCCACTGCCGTGGCGAGTCCACACTGGCATCACGGTTCTGGCTCCCACAAGTGAGTGGCCCTTCTCTGCCAGCTGGATCGCCCAGATCACGGAGCACTGCCCACAGTGACAACCTACATAACCCCAAGTGAATGGCAAACCCAGCCGTGGCCCCCAACCTGTGCATGGTGCGGCCCCACCCTGCACTCCCAGCCCAGCACGCTCCACTCAGCAGCGCCAGGAGCACGTCGCAGAGGCCTCCCTCGCAAGGCAGCCACTCTGTGCTGGGGCCAAGAGGCTCCCAAGCTACGTACTCCCAGGGGCCTCATGGGACCCGGGGGGCAGCTGTGCAATTCACAGCATCACCCAGGCATTCCAGGCCTTACCCCATCCACCAGCACCACTGCCCGCAGCTTCCAAAGCACAGGTGGCTGGCCCAGAAGACAGAAGCTGCCACAAATGGACCCACAAGAGTTGTGCTACCACTTCACCACCAGGCACAGGCCTACTCCCTAAGGACACATCTCCCTCACAGGTATGCAAGGCCTACAAGGCAGCCAGACCACACCACCACACACAGCACCACACCTGGAGCTGTGGATACAGAGCAGCAGGGACCCACAGAGATGCCTCGAGGAGGGAGGCAGGGAGGAAACGTCAAGTGGGTGGCCGAGGAGCACACAACTCTGGGAATTTACTTAGAATGACTCACTCACTGTGAAACAAGAGGGTTCCATGGCAGGACCTTGAAAAAGCAACGAGGAAAGTGTCTTTCTGCTCAGCGTAGCTGCAGCAAGGAGTCTGCTGCTAGCTAGCAGTGGTATAAGGATGACTGCTCCCAGCACAGAGAATCTGAGTAACAGAGCTGAAATCAAAACCAGAAACCAAGGCCTGGGCCTGCCCTAACTCCAACGGGAAGTCCTCCTCTCCTGCCAGCAAGAGAACCTGAGCATCTGAGGGCAAATCCCACAGCCTGGGAGAGGAGCAGCTCCGCCATGCTAGGTCCGCGCCTGCACTCCCAGCACCTCATCCCCATGTGTGGAAGTCACAGCCATGCCCGAGTCTACTCAGTAGATAAAGGACGGAGTGGGCATATATGTTAAGCTCATCACCTGCAGGGCGCCAGCCCTGGTCAGCTGGGCAATAAACAGGCACAACAAGCCGAGGAAATGGTCCCCGCTGCTGACCAGACCAAGATGAGGGACAGCTCGGGCCTGCACAGGCAGCCAGGGCTACAGTTTGAACCATGCAACATATTTTGTGAAGAGGAATAGCAAGCCCAGCCTTCTTCTGAGACAAGAACTAGGGAGGAAATGCCATGGAGAGTGTAGCGGCTGGGAGGAGTTCTCAGGGACAGCAGGCCAGCCAGCAGCTGCAGTGAGTGTGCTCGTCAGCTAAGGAAGCAGCTCCCGAGTTCACCAAGGGAATCTGAGTATGGGACCTTGGGTGCAGCTTCCAGCAGCAAGCAACACGTGGCACTGGCCTGCTCTGAGGCTGAGGACAAGGCCACCAGAGCTCGCGGAGACCTGAACTTGCCCCTCTCCCGGCCCCCCTGCACACCTCAGGAGCTGAGACAGCCAGCCGCAGCCCCATCTCCTGCTCACCTGTAACCCACCAGGCATCCTCAGCCTCGGACTCACTGCACGCATCTACGGGGACAGCACCATTACACTTTTGCCGTGGGACTGTCCCAGCAGCAGTGTGTCAGACATGGGGGTGGCACGTTGATTCTTCATAAAAGCCAAACCCCAGGAATCCCTTTAACAGTTCTACTAAGCTATAGCCAGGCATGGTGGCACACACCTGTAACTCCAGCACTCAGGAGGCTGAGGCAGGAAGATCATAAATTCAAGGCCAGCCTGGACTACACAGTGAGACGCCCTCTCAAAAATAAAAAACGCCTGCAAGGACAGAGGCCAGTGGGCGAGGCCCGCGGGTGTGAGCGGGCGTGGCCAGGGTGTGGGGGGTGTGGCCAGGCGGGTGTTTGATCCCTAGACCTGCTATGCTGGCGCCACCCCCGCCCTTGGAGGCTGAGGTGGTAATTGAGACTGGACAAAGTGGCATGGGCCTGTAATCCTGGCTCTTGGGAGGCTGTACACAGGTGGATCACCACAAGTCCAATGTAGTAGTGAGGCCCGAAACACCCTGTAGACCCTTTCCTAAAATACAAATAAATAAACAGTTCTACTGAGGTAGAACTGATTCACACTAATGGTGCATGTTTAAGGCATACAGCTGACAACTCAACAAGTATCAACACAGGTACACACGCAGCCTACCACACAGCTTCTGCCCTACCCCCAGAGTCTGCGCCTCTTGAGGCAGAGAGCTGGCATCTCCAGAACAGGAAGTGAGAACTGCGCGCGCACGCGCGCGCACACACGTCTCAAGGCTCTTCCCAGTCTGAGTAATTTTCTGAGCTGGCCCAAGTCAGTGAGTCTATCAGTAGCACAGTCCTCTGTTACTGGGTAGTGTTTCTCCTCTTCAGTTGTCACTCTAATTCCACTGTTCGGAGGAAACCCAATAGCAGAACTGTCAGGAGGAAACATTCCAGCTGGGCAGCCTGAGAGCTCTGCTACCCCAGCCATCACCAAGGTACTTTCCCTGAGGGACAAGGAGGCCCAGGAAGGGCTGAGAAACTCAGAAGGACAACTGTCCTTTCTCTTTTATTTTGGTGACAGGAATCAAACTTAGGCCTTCAAGCTTGCCAGGCAGGTGCTGCACCCCTGGCTCTGGCCCCTCCTGTTAGGTCTCCAACAGCATTTTGTCCCCAGGTTGCCAGTGGCCCCTTCATCTCCTAAACCAGAGTGTGTATGTTCTGTGAACCACTCAGGTCTGGCAAGGATGCTCTCATCCCTGCTGTCTTTCCATGCAGGGGGACACACATCCAGTCTTCTGGTACAGGCAGAGGCGGCATCAGGACAGCTGGTACCAGGGTGCAGTGTGGTCCCCTTCAAAGACTTAGATGCAGAAGTGTCACCTAGCACAGACCTCTGGGCAGCCACTTGGACACCAGTGTTCACAGCAGCATTATTCACAGTTGGCAAAAGATGACAGCCACAATGGCTATCAACAGGCTAATGAACAAAATGTGGCCCATCTTCCCAGTGTGAACCACGCTGACTCACACTACAATGTGGATGAACTCTGACAACACTGGACTGAGTGAGAGAAGCCAGATCTAGGCTGGAGGTGCAGCTCAGTGGTAGGATGCTTACCTAGCACAGCACACATGCGCACTGAGCACACACCAAAGCTGGGTACACATCATCCATCATCTAGCACGACCTCCCGATATGCAATGTGCAGAAGAGAAAAATCCATACACAAACACCAAAAGACTAGTGGTTGCCTGGAGTTGAACAGGGGCTAGGAGGTAGTGTTTCTCTCTGAAATGTTCTGCCGTGCTACAGAAGGTACTGCCCTTGAGAGATTACAGTCGCTAAGCTACCAAGAAAGAGTTGAGTCTTCCTGGTGGTCCCACAGGCAACCTGAGGACAAACAAGGACCATTTTCCCAGTGCTTGGGGCAGCCAACGCTGCCAGCTTGTACTCGGGATAATCATCTTTCTTCACTTTCTGGTTGTACTCACCATTGCTCCACTCCTGTCCCAAAGTCAGCAAGGGAAGGCAGAATCCCATTCCCAAACACATTCTAGAGTTAGGCCACAGGTGGGCAGGTCATCAAGTTTCAATGAAAACACTGGAGGACACGCCTTTTGGTATGTGCTGATTCTGGACAGATCAGCGCTCAG
The DNA here is from genome assembly GCA_004027915.1 of Capromys pilorides. Lineage (NCBI taxonomy): Eukaryota > Metazoa > Chordata > Mammalia > Rodentia > Capromyidae > Capromys > Capromys pilorides. The sequence continues at coordinate 9,567 of PVKN010006459.1, forward strand.
GCGTAGGAAAAGGATCAGATTATTTTTCTACTCAAAGAAAGGCACGCCGCTGCCCATTCATCACCAACAGAGCAAAGCAAAAGGCAGAGCTGTGCAAGATCACAGTTGTGGTGTTTACATGAGCTACAGATAAGTGTTACAGTGAAACCATCACATCTCTGCATCACCCCACCCAGCCACCCTGCACCCTAGCATCACTGCTGGGCTGCCAGACTCAGAGATCTTAAGAATGCCCTTCAGGTGCGCTGGACACAATCTAGGCACAGCATCTGGCTGTATCCACTCATGGATTTCCTCAAGTTTAAAAGGAACAAAAACGTAACTGTCAACCCCAGTTCTTAAACTGGGGAAGCAGAGAGACCTACAAAGCAGACACTCTACAAGGAGGCTGCCTCCATCTCCAGGCAAACTCCCCTCTTTGCCTATGGCCCTTCTCCAAATGTAGATAAAAATGAAAATGAAAAACCTACACTTGTAATACACCTGTTCTCCCCGATGCCCCAAGCCGGCAGTCTTTCCATTTTAAGGAATCTGGGGTTAGAGTGAGTCAAATGTTTTTTCCTTGGAGTAGGGTCTAAAAGAAAGCCAAAGTGGGTGATCTACCCACAGGAGTGACTCAACCACCTAGCATAAGCCCCCGCAACCCAGGACAGAGACTGAGCTCATTACTGGCTGCGGATGTATGGCTCCCCCAGCAACAGACCACATGGAGAAGCCAAGGGACACCTGTGACAACCTGAGTCCCGAAACTCCTCCTCTGAAGAGTTCTAAAATATAAACCTTGCCAAGCACCAAGCAAGCCCTGTGTGACGGCAACCAGACCTCCATCAGCCCCCTTTTCGAAGCCCAGCCAGGAACCCAGGCCCCAGAAGTGGCACCTGATAATTCTCACCGTCCAAACCCCGATTTAAAATACCACAAGAGTCACTTAACAGCCTCATCATTTAAAATAAAAGTTTCCAACGTGGACACGCATTTTCATATCGCTTCCCCACTGGAGCAACAAACTCAAACCCAACTTTTCCACAAGAGACGGGGTGGAGGATTATGTAACAGGTCGGTTTCAGCAACAGGCAACAAACACACAGAGGAAAAATAAAACGCACCCTCCCTCTCGAATCATCAAATAGCCCGCGATCGTGTGGGATATCCAAAGGAGACAAAAGTCCTGTCTTTACCGCTAGAGTCTGGCCTTCTGCGTGCCTGGGTCACCGAGCCACGGAGATTTGAACCCGGGCGCCTCCCATACCTCAATGAGGAGCTGGGGGCACGCAGAGCCTGCGATCGCAGAGGGGAAGGCAAGTGCACTGGACTGGCCAGAGGGGAGACCAGACCGGAGCACGCCCTGGCGCCAAGCGCAGAGGAACTCAGGGACAGGTCATCTCGGGCGGGCCACAGAACGAGTGCTGGACAGGTCAACTCAGACACACCCGGAAGGAGGTGGGGGTCAGGTCACCTGAGATCGGGGACTCAGGCAGATCGAGGGAACAGGCGGAGAGCGCCCTGAGTCAGCCTGGCCCGGCAGAGGGGTGGGGTGGGGCGGGGAGCAACCGGACCGGGGTCGGAGAAGCACAGCGGGCCGGGCCGGGCCAGCACAGGCCGGGAGTGGAGGGCCCGCGCGCGGCTTCCGGCGCCGCCATGTGCGCTCACCTGCGCGTCGAGCTGTCCGGCAGCGCCGCCTGCGCCCGCGCCGCCCGGGCCCCCAGCGCCACCCCCGCCCGGGCCGCCGGGGCCGCCGGGGGGCGTCTGCGTCTGGCTGGGGAGAGTAAAGTCGGTGAACTCGAACTCAGAGCCCTGCGTGTCGGCGCCGAGCAGCTCGGCCTCCTCGGTGTCTAGGAAGGTGAGAGTCTGCGAGCTGGGCCCGTAGGCCTCCACGCTCATGGTGCTGCCGCTTGGGGCCCTAAAGCCGGCTCCGCGCCACACTCGAGCCCGCCGCCGCGCCGAGGCCTAGGCCGCAGGCCTCGCGTTGCCGCCGCAGCCCCCGCGAGCCCGCTTCCAACCGAACCGCCCGCCCTGACGCGAGCTAGGCCGACAGCCACGAGCGCTGAACCGCTGCCGCTGCTTTCGCCAACTCCTCCAGCGCCCGCCGTTCCCCTCTGGGCTGCCTGCTGCTCGCAGCCCCCGACAGGAACCGACGCCGACGCCGACGCCGCCGTGCGCGTGCGCGGGCCCGACGCCGGCGCAGGTGCGCGTGCGCGAGCCCGACGCCGGCGCAATCGCGCGCTCTCCGCTTGAACGCCGCCAAACGCGCCCAGACGCCTGAAGCCGAAGGAGCCGGTGGGACGTGCAATGCGCACGCGCAGCGGGGCGGGGCTTCCAACCGTCGCGGAGGCTGCAGCTGGAGAACCCGGCCGAGCGCCAACCGCTGCTGCTTACTGCGCTCGAGCGGCCGTCGACGTGGATGTCCGGTGCCAGTAGGCACCACGTTCCCGGGTCCGTGAGGACTGACCGGAGGCCTTCCATCGGTGAACTAGGGATGCCCAGATGCAGAGGTCGGACGGGGATGGTACGCCACAGCTCCTCAGAGACTCTGGGGACTCAGTCTCTCCATCTGTTAAATGGAGAAGTTGGCGCAGGGCAGAAGATTCAAAAGCAGCGGCCGAATAAATGAGCAGGGACACTCTTAGCAAGGGGCCTGGAACACCGCGATGGTGACACTGTCCCTCCTGAGGTCCCGGAGACTGCTCTATTCCTAGTGCTGGTTATTTAGAAACAGAACCCAGCGAGGTGATTGGGAGCAGAGACTCCGGGGTGAAACCCTGACCTGGCTGGGCAACCTTATTTGGGGCAGGTAGTCACATATTAAATGGCCTGAGGGACAAGGAAAATCAAAACAGCATGCCAATTATGGTTAACGAAATCAAGGCCTTGGTGAGCAGTACATTTATAACCATCTGTGAGGTCTCAGATGAAAGTCCCTGCAGAAGGCAGGGAAATGTTAAGGTCAGACAGAGAGCACAGCTGCGCCAGGTGGTCTGCCAACATGCCAAGGCCGTGCCACTGTACGGCCCGCCGGCCGCCAGGGGATGAAAACGAGTAGGGTACCTGTGATCAGCTAAGGCCTGACCCAGCCCCTGGGACAAAAGTGTGTTTCAGGGAAATCACTACCCACCTAGAAAAAAGGAAGATAGCCTGGAACCTGAAAGGTCTTCCATAGGAACATCTAAGAGAGAGCCTCTAGGTATGGTCACCGTGCAGCAGGGTAGTGAGAATCACGTTGGTTCCCCAAGCGAGAGAGTGTTAGGGCCTCATACATAAGAAGGAATCCAGGCTGCTGTTCTGTGCCACACCACCTTGGTGCTTGTGTGTGTGTGTGTGTGCGTGTGCGTGTGCGTGTGTCTTTGTCTTTGAGATGGTCTATGCAGCTAAGGCTGGCCTTGAGCTCCGTTTGTAGCCCAGGCTGGTGGTCTCAGACTCACAGTGATCCTCCTGCCTCAGTCTTCCAAGTGCTGGGATGACAGGCGTGCACCACCACACCCTCAATGACTGAATTCGTTCAGGAGCAGCAGGTCCAAGGAACTCTCACACCACCCCACTAACTCCTATGTTAGTGACTTCACCCTTCTGAGCCTACAGTGTTGTTGATGGAGACTGAAAACAACTACGGAGAGATAAGGAACAAGTGCACCGTGGCCATTACTCCTTTAATTAGTGTCTGGATGTCTCCTAGGGTCAAGGGTTGCCCTTCGTCATGGCCATCCCCACAGGAAGAACAGCGCCAGATGCAGTGGGAGCTCAATGAAAGGTTTTCAGGAATTTTCACTCCAGTGATGTGTGCTGTACGGATGTGGGGGGCTGACTCTCCGGCCCGAGCTCCCTACCTTTGGAAGGTCGGTGGTTGCGGCACATTCTGCACCTTCCTTTCCACCCAAGGCTCTGGAGAGCCTCAAGGCCCTGGAAGCCAGCAGCCCACAGGACTCCTTGCCTGCGCGGATGCTTCCCAGCATGCTGCGGCCCCTCATTCCCAGGCTTCCTACTTCTGACTGGAAAAGAGCTCCCCACCTTCCTTCCCACTCATGGGATCTGCTCTGCACCGGGAAAGCACAGAGCATAAACAGACTGAGACCCTTCTCCAGGGAGACCCAGTGTAAATGGGAATCCCAACAAGCCCAAAGATACTTTCAACAGAAGTCCTCTTAGGAGGAAAACATCCAGTTAAAGTAGATGAATTAAGGTCCATCTTGTGACACTTTTGCGTGCAGGGGGAGGGGAGTGGTAAGTGGGGCTGAGTCCAGGGCCTGCGCCCTCAGCTGTCTCAGCCCTGCTTTATTTTTCATACAGGCCTTGATGAGTCCCTAAAGTTGCTCAGGCCCAGCTAGAAGTTGTGTCTTCCTGGCTCAGCCTCCCAGTGTGTGCCACTAACTAGTCCTGGCTCCCTCAGAGGGTTTTTGTTTGTTTGTTTCTTTGTTTTTTTTTTTTTTTTTGTGGGACTGGGGTTTGAACTCATGACCTTGCACTTTCCAGGCAGGCACTTGTGCCACGGAGCTATCTCCCCAGCCCCCTTCCCTCAGAGTTTTAACTGCTATACCTCTCCCACCACAACCCACCAACTGTACAGCTAAGAGTCTTCAGTTATTTCCTATATGCAATGACAGTGTGATGACACACGAGAATATGTTTATTTCACACCAAAGACATCAATAAGCAAGAAATTAAATGAAAAGCACATAAGACATAGAGGAAATGGCATAAATAAATCCTCAGGCATTACAATAAGTAAAACTGGATTAAACGCCCCACTTAAAGGTGTCAGAATAAGCCAGGCGTGGTGGCGCACACCTGTAATCCCAGCACTTGGGAGGCTGAGGCAGGAGGATCAGTGTGAGTTCGAGACCAGCCTGGGCTACGAAAGTGAGCTCAAGGCCAGCCCGAACTGCACAGCGAGACCCTGCCTCAAAGAGACAAATAAATAAAGGTGTCAGAGTGAATTTAAACACAAAACAATACTCCAAATGCTTCTCTTAGATACGCTTTAGCTTCCAAAACACAAAAGAGGCTTAAAGTAAATGGATAGGAAAATATATTTTCTGCAAACAGGAATGAAAAGAGAGTGGAATTGGCCACATTGGTATTAAACATAGATTTTGTTATGCTTTAAAATGTCTCCCAATGCTGGGCGTGGTAGCACATGCCTATGAGTCCCAACATTCAGAGGCTGAGGCAGGAGGATTCCTGTGAGTTCAAGGCCAGAAGAGTGAGACCTTATCTCAAAAAAAAAGTCTCCCAAAAGTCTCCCATGTTCAGTGGTGGGGCTTTTGGAAGATGATTGGTTGGTGGGATGTGGCGTGAACCACTCAGACTGCTTCAAAGTTCCAGGGCGTATGAGGACACCTGAAGAGGTGACCCCACTTGGCTGGTGCAGGTGCACAGTGGGACCCAGCTCTGGAGCCGTGACCCAGCTCAGGTTGACACACTTGCGCTGGTTGTAGCACTATGTAAGGACGTAAACTCGAGGCAGCAGCCTGTGTGAGAATTACAGGATAAAGATGCAAGTGGCCCCTGTGCGGCTTTCGCCTCTGCCCAGTGCTGCCCACTGGCGCTCAGGTCTTGCACATCTATGTTCTTCAGCCTTGGGACCTCACCCTCAGAAGTCTCCCTTGCCCCCCCCCCCCAGCAGGATGACAGCTGGCCAAGGCAGTAGGACACGAAGGTGGGCAGTCCTGTGGCAGCTCCACGGGCAGGGAGAGCCCCCAAGAAAGGCTGACAAGGCAGCCCTGGCCCTGAGGCGACCACTAGGAGCCACCTTCTCAGCAGCCTGGAAGGCCCCAGAAGACTGGGCCTCAGTCAGTCTGGAGCCCAGGGCTGTCTCGCAAGCCTTAGAAGCCGGACAGATTCCTCCCACTCGCCCCAAAACAGCAGGGCAGGGGCTTAGCTGTTCCTCGTTCCCTTCTGCCAGGTGAATCAAGACACAGGTGGCCTCGTCCGGCAAGTAGAAGGGCCACAACACAGAGAGGAAGGCCTTGAGCAACCCCGGCTGCTGCGGGGCTCAGGCTGACAGGCACGGGAAGCACCACATCCTCCAGAGGCCTAAGTCCTTGTGCCTGAGAAAACCCAGAGGAAAGCCCCCTGGGCTGCGTGCTAGGCTCGCCAGTTATCAGAAAGTGGAAGTACTGGGCCGGGGAGATCACTCAGTGGCGTGAGCACCTGCAGGGTAAGCACAAGGTCCTGAACTTAATCCCCAGTACAGTAAAAAAAATTAAATTAAAAAGTGCAAGTATGCCTGGCAAGTGCAAGGTCCTAAGTCTGATTCACAGTACCAAAAAAAGTAGAACCCCTGGCTCTCCTCTACCCAGCTCGCACTACGCAGGGCCTACACAGCCACAGAGCTGGCAAAAGGCTCAGAGCAGAAGGCGGGCGGAGCCGCGCATGCGTGGCTGCTGTGGCGGTGGACGGCGGAGCTGACGGTATGCAGAGCAGTGCCCAGGCAGCTCCCAGGTCGCCAGCAGAACCAGCACCCACTCCACGAGGCAGGCTCTGCGGGGCGTGCAGAGAGAGCCCCAGAAGCAGGTCAGCATGCTGTGATAACCGGGTTGAGGGCAGCGGCTCGCCTGGCTGGGAGGCTCTAGATGCCTGCCTGAGCAGGTCACCGCCTCGGCTTGATAAACGCGCTACGGAAAGTGGGCGAGCGGCGGGCGACGGCTGCATGACGTAGGCAGGGTTGTGGCCCCGATGGGAGCTGCTGACAGCACGTGTGGAGGACATGCGAGCAGCTGGCTCGCACGTTCTGGTCAGTGGCAGCCCTGCCAATCCCCTTGACAGGTTGCCTGACCCATGATGCCGTGGGTGGCCTGGCCAGGCCGGGAGATGTGAAAGGGCACCACCACGGGAAGGGGAGAACTGTGAAAACTGTACCACAAGAGGAGGAAAGAGGAGGTGGGCTCCAGTGAGCAGGGGCTGTCTCCCCAAGGGCAGGCCGAAAGGCTTCTGGGGTCGGTCAGAGCCCTCGGAACTGCTGGCTGCCAGCTGAGCCGCGGATAAGTCAGATGGGCACAGCCTCCACGTGCGGCTGACTGGGTGAGGCAGCTACGCCCTGAGCAGTAATGCCCAGGGGAAGCAGCAAGAAGGGACACTGCCCTCCCTCTACCCTGAGGAGACAGACCACGGTACCTGGGTTGAGGGGGTCCCTGGAGACCAGAGGCCACATGTACAGTTGACTACTGGCGCCCCAAAATATGCGGCATGGTCCAGCATCAGTGGATACCGGAGCTGAGTCAGCGCTAATGTGCAGCGACCCGGACCAGCTGCAGGACCAGAGCATGCGCAGAAGGTGTGGGGCTCCTCGTCAGGTCCTCGGGACCCCGGTGGCTTTGGGCAGCCTGTCCGAAGCTCATGTCATGTTTGCTTTCCCAGTTGCTGAACACCAGCTGAGCCTGGACATACTGACGGGTGCTCGGCCCAGGACCACGCAGGGAGAGTTCCAGGTGCGAATTCACGTGGTAAAAACTGTGATCTGACGCATCCACACCCCCCCACACCGACTCTCGCACAGGCCATGTGGGTTGTGTGCATACACAAAGCGGTACCAGCTGCCAGAGGCCATGAGGAGATGGGACAGACTGTCAGGGGAGGCGATGCCTGCGAAGGACAGGGTCCCACCCGGAAGCCCGATGGGCCGTGGTACGTGGCTGGGATGTCTCACCGTGACCGGGCAGTCAGGCCCAGTTGGCCTTCACCCTGAAGGGCAGGGAAATGGGCCTCCCAGGTGTGGCCACAAGGCTCTTTGCATGAGCCCAGCTCTGCGTCATGGCCTTGTGGTCCAGGATCTGACCACTCGGGCCAAGCCACACACCCATGCCACAGTTTTGTATTGATAGTATCTCTGTGTGCCTTACAGATTTGAAAGCTGCTGCGCACAACCTGAAGGAAGCTTTGCTGACACAGGGTGGGCCACAAATGAAGATATAGTGGGCTTCTAACCGGTGGTCAACTTCTTAAACCCAGCTGGATTAAATGAGCGTGGTGCTGGGCGCGGGAGGCCACCTGCGGGTTGTTGCCAGCAGCATAAAGGCAGAGCAGGAGAAGCTGCTGAAATGCTGTTAGGGACGCCGTCTGGAGAAGCTGCTGGCAGCTGCCAGCCTTCTCGGGCTGTGCTGCTGGAGGACCTTGCCATGGCGGCTTCCCCAATGAGCTTCGGAGAACTCGGGTCCTTATCTTAAGCTCTTGAGTCCTGATCCTGGAAGGGAAGATGGTGCCCTGCTCGGCCTCATGGAGAAGCTCGTGGCATTGGTCTTCCTGATGGGCACTCGGCTTTCCTCATTGCTGGAGGAGCTCCGGACCTCACTGTTGCTGAGGATGGCTGGGGTACTTTTGGGGGAGCTGTGGTGCTTTCCTTGAGCGTGGCTTCCTAGCTCCAGTGCGGGTCCCTCAGCGGGCTAGCACAGATCCTTCGTCCTACTGGCATAGATCCTCCGTCCTCCTAGCTTCCACCCCTGACGTTTGGGCCTTTCCAGCACAGATCCTTGAAGCAGGCCTGCCTGAGACTGGTGGGCTCTCGGCGTCAAGTTGGACTGGTGGGAGGCATTGTTATGAGCTCTCGGCCCTCAGCTGGATTCTGTAGTGTTTAGTGCGTGGATAGATAGGTTTCCTGCACTTGCTGTATACAATTCTTTGGGTAATTTGTTGTAAAATACTATCATAAAATGTAAAATGTGTCCTACATGATAGTATTCCCCTCGCAAAAACCTCCCAAACACGACAGAAGACAAGGTCCGGGGATCTGGCTTCTCTGTCAGCTTCTTGGGTGTTGTCTGGTGGGGCAAGATGAATGAAATTCCCTGCGCTGGTATTGGTAAGATCCCAGCATGCTCCGTGGCGCAGATGCGCGTGGCTGGCGGGGGCTCCGGCAGACGCTAACGCGGCACCTAGCGCTGCTGCGCTCTTCACCCCAGCTGACTCAGGAGGGTGCTGCGCAGGGTGCATCGGATGTGGCAGAGGCTGCTCTTCAGAGCTCACGGAGGACGGTTGCACAAGCGCAAGCCCTTCCAGTGGTCCCCTCCCTTCGTGTATCCTGTCAGTGTGGGTGCCGATGGGTTGGCCGGGGCCTCGGGCAAAAACATGGGAAGTGGAAGTGCCCTGTCGGGTTTTGGTTACAGTGTGGGAGGGAGCCAGGAGCTGGCATCGCCTGATAGAGAAACAGCTGGCCCGGGCGCGCCGCACCGCCCTGCAGGCCTGCGGGGAATCACAGAGGGCGGGGGCAGAAGAGAGCGGTGGCCGGGAGCCCGGGAGCAGGCCCCGCCCACACACGGTGGGGTGCGCCTCCCGCGGGCTTCCTCCTCAGCCAGCCTGTTAGCAGCCGAGCAGGCAACGGCTCTGGGCAGTGTGATCGCGGGGGATGCACGAAGGAGACCCCCTCACATGCGTATGTGCACGGACACTTGGGCCATTGTGAGAGGGGTGACACTGGCTGCCCGCTTGGGCACCTCCAGAGTGACAGACAGGGTGCCAACCTATGGCTCCCTATGTATGGGAGCATGGCCACAACGCCAACCACCGAGGGCATCGGGGTTCAGGACAAGCCCCTCCTCTCGATGGGAAATGACTTACAGGTGCCTTGACCAGCAGGCCTCACAGTGGTTCACTGCTAGGAATGGCTTCTGACCAAAAATACCGGCTGCCGCTAGGAAGAGCGCCTGGCCAAGCGCGAGGACCACGAGCCCAGCGAAAGCCCTTGCTCAGCACGTGGCCCGGGCCTGGAGCAGTACAGCGGATTGGTACCTGGAGTCACCTTGCCACCCCCAGCTGAGCTGAACCAGCATGGGGCCGGCCGTGGGAGGCCCACCTGAGGACTGTTGCCAGCAGTGGTTCGTGTCTGGGTATCCCCCCAAAGCCTCATGTAGTGATTGGGGTGGTTTCTAATCACATGATCTAATGTGATTAATTCATGGTCTGATGCTGGGACTGTGGGTGTGAGCGCTGTTCCTGCCCCGAGCTGGATGATCTGCCTTGCCATGTGAGGAGGCAGGGAGGCTGACCAGCTGCCGCGGCTCCTGCTCCTCCTCGGCTTTGAGGCTTTCTGCCACCATGAGCGGCTGCCCTCTGCCATGGCACTCTGCCTTGGAGCCCACTGAGTGTGGACTGGGACCTCCACAAACTGTGAGCTAGATAAGCCTTTCCTTCCTGTGGATGTTGTCACAGCAATGAGAGAAAATTAGCCGAAACATGGGCCATGAGGGAAGCTGTCGGAGAAGCCGCTGGAGCTGTCGGGAGCTGCTAGCTCTCTTGGGCTATTCTGCTAGAACAGTCTTGCCGGTCTCCCTGGTGAACTTGGCTGTTCTCGTCCGAGGAGCTTGGGACCTCGTCGCCACTGAGAACGGCTGTGGTTCACTTCAGGGGAGCTCTGGTCCTCACCCTGGGCATCGCTTCCTGGCTCCAGAGGGGGAGATGTTGCACTGCGCAGCCTCACGGAGAAGCTTTTCACGGTGGCTTTCCTGATGCGAGCTTGGCTTTCCTCACCTCTGGAAGAGCTCAGGGCCTCACTGTCGCTGAGGAGGGCTGTAGAACCCCTCCAGGTAAGCATGGCTTCCGGGCTCCAGTGCAGATCCCTCGTCCCGCTGGCACGGACTTTCAAGCAGCCACCGCTGGCCTTTGGGCCCTTCCGGGGCAGATCTGTGAAGCAGACCTGCATGAGACACCGTGGTGGGTTCCAGGTCTCCAGTTTAATCTGTGGCAGGCACTGTTCTGAGCTCTGGGTCTTCAGCTGGACTCACACCAGCACTGCTGTGGGATCCAGGCCCTCGGCTGGGGTCTCTGCTCTTTAGTGTGTGGACAGGTTTCCTGTACCTTTTGTATAGGATTCTTTGAGTGATTACAAAGTAATCAGAAGGATTTTTTTTTTGGGGGGGGGGAGGCTGGCTCGGGCTGCCCTCAGGGCAGGTCTGATGTGGCATGTGGAGCTGGGGATCGAACCCCAGTCCCCAGGCCTGCCCGGGTTTGCCCACACAGGTGCTGAAACAACTGAGCTAACCGGAAAGCCCTATAAAGTAATCATAAAACATGTCCTGTATTATACTGCCTCCCTCGCAACAACCCCAGACCATGACCTAGAGAATGTTACATTCATACATCCCCAAGCTTTGAGGGAGTATGGTGTGGGGGGCTACCCAGATGGCTTCCGAGCTTAGGAGGGCTTCCCGGAGATAATGTAGCTCTTCTCCTCAGCTGCCATAACATCCTGCTTGGAGAAGTGCCTGGGTGGACTTTCAAAGTCCTTGAGCAGATTCCCAGATTCCCCCCTTTCTTCAGGAGTCCCCTCCTTTTTTTTTTCTTTTTGAGACAGGGTCTCGCTATGCAGTTCAGGCTGGCCTTGAGCTCACTTTTGTAGCCCAGGCTGATCTCGAACTTGCAGGGATCCTCCTGCCTCAGCCTCCCAAGTGCAGGGACGACAGGTGAACTCCCCTCCTTTTTTTCATAGTTAAATAAATACAGGCTGCCCAGAGAAGATCTTTGTCTTAGCCCCCGGAGAATACTCTTGAATTTTGTCGGAGTTTGGTCCCCCTCGAGCCCTAAAGTTATACCACCTGAGTCATTTATTCAAGCCTTCGACCTGCATTCTTTCAGGAGGCTGAAGGCCTGACCAGTCCACAGTAACAGAGGGATGGCGTTAGTGCGTTGCTCTAGGCTGCCTGCTGGTGTCTTGCACGCCTGGGTTCCTTAGCCTGGGGCCTCTCGGGCGCCATCTCCCTTGGCCCCCGTGAGTGGCTGACAGGGCCCCGTGCTTACCATGGACGAATCCATTCATGAGCTCACAGCTGAACGCGCCCTTAGGAGGTGAGAGGTCGGGGAAAACCCACATGCCGGGGGGTTGCGGCTGGGGTTCGCCTCTCTCTCTGGCTCCCCACTCTTGCTCTGCTTCCTGGCTATGGCGAGATGTGCCGTTTTCTTCCCCAGGCCCTTCCACCAGTCCATCTCTGCCTCGGAGACAGTCAGCCCTGAGCCGAGTCCTGTGAAACTATGACCAAAATAAATCTCTGCCTTTAAGTGGGGCTGATTGGCTGTTGTTGTCATTGTTTGTCCCTGTGACAGGAGAGTGTCTGGCACAGAAAACGGGTACCAGACAAGTAGTCATTGCTGTGACCATGTAGTTCAGAATTTTTCTTAGGTAGCATTTGGAAAGCTATTAAGAAAAGATAGAAAAAGCCTTGAGTGGCATAAGCAGACCTGGTGGACAATTCTGGACAATTCGGCTCAGAATGTTGATAGAAATGTGGACAGGAAGACCCAGGCCCAGGAGGTTCCGGGTCATAACTCAGACCGCACTGGGTTGTGGGCAGGGGCCCAGGAGGGGTTCGCTCTGGCGAAGAGTTGATCTGCGCTTTGCTCTTGCCCTGAGACCATGTGAGGCTGAATTTCACTTTTTGTCTTTTTGCGACAGGATCTCACTATTCAGTCCAGGCTGGCCTGGAACTCACTTTGTAGCCCAGGCAGATCTCAAACTTGCAGTAATGCTCCTGCCTTATCCTCCCTAGTGCTGGGATTCCAAGAATGTGCCACAGAGCACAGGGAGGCTGAATTTTAAGATGTTGGTGTAATTAACCTGGTGGAAGAAATTTTAAGGCGTTCAGCATGGCATGAATACTGCTGGCAGCTTTCAGCCAGATTTATCAGGAGAATCTGGCTGTAAAGACAAACTATAGGGCCGGCGAGATGGTTCGGTGGTCTAAAGCGCCTGCTTAGGAGGGCTCAGGCAACTGCGGGGACTGCAGTTCGATCCCCGGCACCACATGCTGCGCCAGCGCCACCACCAGGGCAGGCTGAGCCAGCCACAAAATGAATAAATAAACAAACAAAACACAACAAGCAAACAAATAAATAAATAAAATTAAAAAAAATATAAAAAAAAAAAAAAAAAAAAAAAAAAAAAAAAAAAAAAAAAAAAAAAAAAAAAAAAAAAAAAAAAAAAAAAAAAAAAAAAAAAAAAAAAAAAAAAAAAAAAAAAAAAAAAAAAAAAAAAAAAAAAAAAGACAAACTATAGAGTGAGCTCAAGGCGGCCTGAAGTACATAGCAAGACCCTGTCTCAAAAGCAGAGAGGGAAGGAGAAGAGGGAGAGAGAGAGACAGAGACAGAGGCAGAGAGAGACAGAGACAGAGATGGAGAGACAGAGACAGGGACAGGCAGAGAGAGACAGAGACAGAGAGACACAGAGAGATAGAGAGACAGAGATGGAGAGAGAGAGACAGGGGCAGAGAGACAGAGATGGAGAGACAGGGAGAGACAGAGACAGAGAGACACAGAGAGACAGAGAGGAGAGACAGAGAGACAGATAGAGAGGAGAGAGAGAGAGAGCGCGCGATAGGGCGAGGGAGGCGGTCAGCCAGCCCCAGGGCACCCTTCTCACCGAGGCTGGCTTAGGTAAGAGAGGCCTCAGGTTTAGCAATCCGTACACTCTGAGGCCTCTGGAGCCGTGATCCAATGGGGCCAGGCTACTTCTCAGCTGGTGCTAGACCTTGGGTTCATCCATAGAACGCTGATTCTTTTTTAATTTTATTTTTGAATGCATTTGGCACAGGGCCTGGCTACACAGCTGGAGCTCACAGTGAGCCTTCCTCTCGCTTTCAGCCTCCCCACTGCTGGGGAGGGCACTGGCCTGTGCCCAGGCCCCTTCTCGGTGGCCCACACAGTGCACCTGGAGGCGGGGCCAGCGTGGCTTGCGATACCAGCAATTGAACCCCGGTTCCTGAGCTTGCTTAAGCAAGTGCTCACTTCTTTTTTTTTTTTTTTTTTTTTTTTCATACAGGGTCTCATTACACAGTTCAGACTCAGAGTGACACCCCCCCAGCCTCCCCAGCACTGAGACTACAGGAGCGCACCACCACGCTTGGTTATGGGGCCGGCCTGGCGCACCCAGGGTGCTGGGGCTGGCGTGGCATGCGGCACCGGAGCCACCGTGCTAGCCCTGCAGCCCACTGTTGGTCTGATTCTGGAGCATGCAGGATGCAGGAGCTGTGGGTGCGGTGGTGCAGGCTCCCACCCGGGTGTCGGGGAAGGCCCAGAAGGCCAGGCTGCCTGGTGTGGCAGGGTCACAGCCCCCGCCAGGGTCCAAACGAAGGCAATGCAGAAGTTGTGGAGTGAAGCTGAAGGTGCAGAGGAGTCCCTGGAGGTCGGAGATGCCAGGAACGTGGGCCACATGCCGAGGAAACTTCCAGGCAGACAGCCCAGCCAGCCCAGAGCGGAGGCCGGGAGGGCCACGCCGGGAAGGCCAGCGCTGGGGCTTCCGGGTGCCTTGGGGTACGCTTCTGACCACACTGGGCAGGCGCCGGGCAGGAGGCTGCAGGACCGGGGGCTTGCCCTGGCGGTGTTCAGTCTTGCTTTGCTCTGACTCCTTTCCATCCTCCTACTCCTCCCTTTTGGAGCGAAGATGTTTACTCTGTGCTGTTGTGTGTGGGAAGTATTTAGCTTGATTTTTTTAAATTTTATTTTTATAGGGGCTCACACCTACAACTGAAAGGAGACTTCAGAATTTTTTTTTTTCAGCAGTGCTAGAACTGGTCAGGTGCTGTTATCTGTTAGAGAGGGACTAAATGGACCGTGCGTGCCAAGTGCCTGCCTGGCAAGTGCAAGGTCGTGAGGGTGAACCCTGGTCCCACAAAAATAAATAAATAACTGCATTGTGCATGAGATGGACACAACCCTCCTGTGCGCCAAGGGTGGACTGCTGGGGCAGAGACTTCAGTGTGTCCCAAAAGCCTTGTGTGCTCTGAGGTGGGACTTTTTACAGGGTGGTTGGCTGTGCATGGTGACTCACAACCGTAATCCCAGCACTGGGGAGGCTGAGGCAGGAGGATCACTGTGAGTTCTGGGCCAGTTGGGGTTACATACAGAGACCCTGTCTCAAAAAACCAAAACCAAATCTGAAAAAGAAAAGAAAACACATAGGCCCTGGGAGACAGCTCCATGGCACAAGTGCCTACCTGGCGAGTGCAAGTTGTGAGTTCGAACCCTGGTCCCCCCCAGCAAAAAAAAAAAAAAAAAAAAGCCAACAGAATTTGAGTCAAGAGGATTGCCCTTTATGCGATGAGAAGCCTAAGCAATCGAAAGCTTTCATAGAAAAAGACTCAAGTTCCTGGATGCCAGGGGCTGCCTTCGGGGAGAACTGCAGCTCTGCTCGGGTCTTCAGCCATGACGTGCCCAGGTTCCTGACAGGAAAGGCGTGGCCTTAAATCCGTCTCCATCCCTCTCCCCGTCCACACCTATGTGGGGCCCACGTGTCCTGACTGTTCTTGTAGCTCAGTTTCCCTGGAGAACCTGATCCACGTAGATTCTGGCACAGAGAATGGCTTGAGAAGAACGAAAGCTTCATGCCTAGTGCGGTCTTCTGGAGCTGGTTCTCCGGTATGATTACATGTAAAGACACTACCAGCTGTTTCCAGTAGTGAAGAAAGCTCTGGCCGCAGGCTGTGGTGGGGCATGTCTGTAATCTCAGCACTTGGGAGGCTGAGACGAGAAGGGTTGCCACAGATCTGAGACCAGCCCGGGCTGCGTGGTGAGTTCAAGGCCAGCCTGAATTACATAGCAAGACCCTATTTCAGAGAGAGAGAGAGAGAGAGAGAGAGAGAGAGAGAGAGAGAGAGAGAGAGAGAGAGTCTGGCGGTAATGCTATGCACAAATCACCATTAGATAATCCTAATAAAATACCTGCAAGCAGCAGTTTCTAGCTAGGCGCGGGGCGGAGCGTGCCTGCGATGTCCGTTATTCCGCAGGCTGAAGCAGGAGGTTTGCCAGTTTGAGCTCAGTTTGGGTAGCTTTTTTCCACTTGTGTATTTGCACAGTGTCTCACTCCACAGTTCGAAGTCGTAGTGAGCCTCCTGTCTTCAGCGCCCCTGGCGTTGGGATTACAGGAGTGCGTCACCACACCCACTGGGTCCCAGCTCAGTGTGCTCGAGGGTGGGGACAGTGCAGCGTGTGCGACCAGGGATCGAACCCTGTTCCCTGTGACTGCCAAAGCAGGTGCTTACCCTGCTGAGCTATCTCACCGCCCTTAGTCTGCGCAAATTAGACCTTGCTTCAAAAAGAAAAATGGAGGCTGGGGAGATAGCTCAGCAGGGCCTGAGTTCAATCCCTGGTTCCTCAAAGAAAAAAAAAGAAAAGAAAAAGAAAAATAACAGAAGAAGCCAGGCGTGGTGGTGCACGCCTGTGATCCCAGCACTTGGGAGGCTGAGGCAGGAGGATCAGTGCGAGTTTGAGACCAGCCTAGGCTACAAAAGTGAGCTCAAGGCCAGCCTGAGCTCCATAGCAAGACCTTGTCTCAAAAAGACAAAACAAAAAACAAAAGAAAGGAAGAAAGAAAGAAAAAAGAAAAAGAACAGGCTGGGAGCAGAGATCAGGCTGCTGGCGGCGCATTCCCTAGCAACCCAAAGTGAGCTGGCCAGTCAGTCAGAGGCAGAGTTCTGGTGGCATGCACATAACACAGCACAGCGCTTGGAAACGTTTCCGTCCAGCTGGCGAGGATGCAGGCTGCACGTAAGGTCCTGCGAGTGGGGGCAGGAGGGGCTGAGCCAAGGCCCTGCTGGGCTCAAGGGCTGCGCAGTTCGCCCGGCCACGTATGGCTTGGCCTGCCGGAGGCTGCTCTCTCTGTAGCTGCAGAGCCGAGACTTCAGAAAAGCAAACCCAGAGCCACGTCCCGCTGTGCTCCCGAGGGACCAGATGGTCTTCCCGGTCAGACACGCAGAGGACTCCTCCCCAGGATTGCATGCACCCACAGCCGCTGCGGGGGACATGACGGCAGAAGGAGCCTGAATCGGGGCCAGACAGAACGCGCCGGAGTGGCCGGCCACGCGGAGGTCTTACTTTTACTTTTGCAGCTCTGGGAGTCAGGAAGTGATCTGAGTTAGTGTCCTTGGAGGAATGGAAAAAGGAGAAGAGGTGACCCGTTGCTGGGCAAGGTGGGAAGATCGGGTGGGCCTCGAGTCACTATAAGGCAAGGCATTCAAAGTTTAAGGAGGATGGGGCTGGGGAGACAGCTCAGTAGAATAAGCATTTGCCTGGCAAGCATAAGGGCTTGAGTTCAATCCTCCATTCTGCAAACAAAGTCTAAGGAGGCTGGGCATGGTGGTGTGCGCCCATCAGCCCAGTAGCTCTCAGGAGGCTCAGGCAGGGTGCTCACAGCAAGCTTGAAGCCAGCCTGGGTCACATAGTAAGACCTGTTTAATTGGGGGGGGGGGGGACTTTTTTTTTGCAGGACCGGGGTTCGAACTCAGGACCTTGCACTTGCCAGGCAGGCACTTGTGCCACAGAGCTATCTCCCCAGCCCTTAGACCTGTTCAATTTTTTTTTTAAGTGTGACCTGTTTAAAATTTTTATTTATTTAGTCTTTTTGAGACAGGCTCTCGCTATGCAGTTCAGGCTGGCCTTGAGCTCACTTTTGTAGCCCAGGCTGGTCTCCAACTCACACAGATCCTCCTGCCTCAGCCTCCCAAGTGCTGGGATTACAGGTATGTGCCACCATGCCCAGCTCTGTTTAAAATTTTTAAAACAGTAAGAACAGTCTCAGATCATTCCCAGACATGAGCTGGTTAAAGAAGCCAGGACTTCTAAAAAAAAAGTTAAACTACAGACGAAAAAGAAAGTTAAACACACAGGGTTATGTCCTAGCACACATTTTTAGAATAATGTACAGCTATTTCTACTTCAGGATGCCCTGTTTAGACTTACAACTTGTCTTCTTTTGAGAGTGGAGTTCTATACACCTTCTTTAGACAGTCTTTTTTTTTTTTTTTTTTTTTTTTTTGAATGGTCTTGGGCCCAGCAAGATGGCTCAGTGGTCTAAAGCACCTCCTTAGGCAAGCTTAGGCAACCGCAGGGACCTCAGTTCCATCCCTGGCACCACATGCTGCTCCAGCCCCACCCCCAGGACAGGCTGAGCCGGTCATAATAATTTTTAAAAAAACCAAAAGGAAGGGTCTGCAGGGTGTTTAGGGACTCGTAGTGATCTGCCTGTTTACAGCCTCCCAAGAGCTGGGATTACAGGCACCCAGTCTCCACTGCACCTCAGCATGCCCCAGGGGCGGGGTCGGCATGGCAGGACCCAGGACCAAACCCCCAGCCCCTGCCCCTGCTTGCGGGTGCCTTAATCCACTTAGCTGTCTGGCTGGCCCTATCCAGACCTCTTTTGGTACAGTACACCCTATTTATACAGCACTGTGATTTTTGCTGACTGTACTGTATAGAACCTCACTGCAGTGTTAGGTCCTGCTATCCATCACAGTACTGCACGTAAGAGATATGTAAATAAAGGAAAAGCCACCGAGCTGGGGTTCCTTGGGATCACTTCCTTGCTCTGAATATTATAGTGTCCTTCCCAGCTACAATTCCTCATTCTTGTTATGTATTTAACAGTGTCTGCAGGGTCTCACTGCACAGACTGGACTCACAGTGATCCTCCTGTTGTTAGCCTCCCAAGTGCTGGGATTACAGGCAGGCGACACCACGCCCAGTCTCAGTCGCTGTCTCAGGGCACCCAGGGGGTGGGGCTGTCACAGCCCGCCTGGGAGATAGCTCAGCAGCATAGGAGCCAGCTAGGCAGGCTCACCGTCCAGAGTTCAACCCCAGTACAAAAAATAAACAAATAAATATAAATAAAAATCAAAAAAGAGGAGGGCCAGTGAGATAGCTCAGCAAACCAAGCACCTGCTTTGGCAAGCGCAGAGACCAGGGTTCGATTCCCCGGTCCCACAGGCCACACCGGCCCCACCCCCAGGGCATGTCAAGCCTCCACTGAGTGCCGGCGTGGTGGTGCAGACCCATAATCCCAGAGCTGGGGAGGCTGAAAACGGGAGAATCACTATGAGTCTGAGCTACGGAATGAGACCCCTGAAGCAAATACACAAATGAAAAAATAAATAAAGATAGTTAGGTATGTAGCTCAGTGGTAGCGCACCCGCCTAGGTTCCATTCCAAGTATCACAAAGGAGGA
>PVKN010006460.1:0-28491 GCA_004027915.1 Capromys pilorides
TTGTATTTTAGGGAAGGGTCTACAGGGTGTTCAGGGTCTCACTACTAGAACGGACTCTTGTGATCCACCTGTGTACAGCCTCCAAAGAGCTGGGATTACAGGCGGGCACCACGCCCAGTCTCAACTGCCATTTTAGCGTGCCCTGGGGGTGAGGCTGGCACAGAAGGCCCAGGGATCCCCCTGGCTCCTGCCGCTTTAATCTGCTGAGCTATTTGGTCAGCTCCATACAATTATTTTTAATCAATAGACTGAAAGTTCAAGGCAGATGCTTGGCGAGATTCTTTAAATTTGATGTAGTCATTCCTGAATAATTTCTTTTCTTTTGAAAATTATAAAGAGTTGAATAGAAAATTGGATGTGGTGATACACACGGGTAATTACAGCACTTCATGAGGCTGAGGCAGGAGATAAAAAGTTGGAGCTCAGCTTGGACACTTTAGCTACTTAAAATAAAAAGCAAAAAGAGTTGAAAATGTATCCCAGTGTGTAGGCCTTGCATTCAGTATCATTTGAAACAATAACATCAGAGAGGAGAGAGAGAGAGAGAGAGAGAGAGAGAGAGAGAGAGAGAGAGAAATGGAGAGGAATGTATTGTGCTTCTTTAGTGCTGGTTTTTAGCAGTTTCTTCCAGCTTTCCAGCTTTAAGTGGTGGATGGATATAACAAAATGTCTAGATATAGGTATATGAGATAGATAGATAGATAGATAGACAGACAGACAGACAGGTAGATAGATAGATGCAGCGACTTTATTTTGACATAAGCTATTATGTACAAACTTAGACTCTTATCCTTTCACTTTTATAGCATTGTCAAATTATTTTCAGATTACCTAAAGTGATAGGTAATAAACAGAAAAATAGATTTGCCTTTATTCTTAGTTTCTCGTATCTCTTAATATTGAAGTCTCCCTTGCAGACTGATAAAATTAAAGGTTATTTTCCTGCAATTTTTCTCCTTCTAAATATTTAGGTAACACACTAGGTGACTAAATAGGTAGTTCAGCTCTACCACGAAGACAGCCGATCTGTAAAGAAAAGCTAACAGAACAGGGAGTCCAAATGCACTTGGAGCACCTGGAAATTACACCTGGCAGCCAGTAACCTTTTGTGCTTCTTTGTTGTACTGTATTTTCTGGCAGCAGGCTTTCAAGGGTACCTTTATTTCACTGATTACTAAATTAGTGTTGGATTTAATGAGAGAGATCTGTCCTTTTATTTGTGCCTTTTTCCCTTCTTCTTCTTACTTAAAAAAAAAAAAAGAAAGAAAGAAAGAAAGCAAAAGGATCAGCATCACAAAAGCTTTGTACATTTCTAGTTTGCTTTTGATGATGTGACCATTTGCTCCCATCTATCTCCATGGTAATAAGCTTCCTCCACCCCCACTTCACCCAGCCGTGGATACTCAGGATGCTGCTGCAGGAGCAGAGCAGAGTTACATGCTAAAATAATGCAGAGAAACAAATTGGTTTCTGTAAATAGGCCTCATCTTCAAAGCTTGCAATTTTTCTTCAAAATGTGATCCATTTTTCTTTGCTTGAAAAGAGATGCGTCGTAGGTAAAGTATTCAAAAGTAAAAATTTACATCTCAGAAGATGCATCTCAGCCCATATTCCCAAATAGGACTTCAATTTGATTTTAAAATTGGAAGAGATCTTAGGATTTATCTAAGATGTTTGTTTTGTACTTAGGGAAACTGAGGCTCAAAGTAGCTCAATGTCTTGTGTCTAATTATAACTTCAGGCTAGAAGGCACACTCCTAGCAGGGTATTCCTTCCTCTACTACTAAGAGTTCAATAGTAATTAATATTATGATAGTAAAAATTGCTATTCCTCATAACTAAAGCAGACTGGTACCAGCCCATGACTGGAGAAGTAGACTAATGGGATAGAATAAAAAGCCCAGAAATACTTAGGGAAATTTTCATATAAATATGTGGCAACTCCAATTAATGGGACAAAGGTAGGTGCTGTAATAAATTTTATTTTATTATTTATTAATTGTCTTTTTGAGACAGGGTCTAGCTATGCGGTTCAGCTGGCCTTGAGCTCACTTTTGTAGCCCAGTAGCTCAGTAGCCCAGGCTGGTCTTGAGCTCGAACCAGTCCTCCTGCTTTAGCCTCCCAAGTGCTGGGATTATAGGAATGCACCACCACGCCTAGCTGTAATACATTTTAATAAATGGTGCTGGAGCCAGGGGTGGTGGCAGAGGCCTATAATTCCAGCATTCAGGAGGCTGAGGTAGGAGGAGCACTGTGGGTTTGAGGCCAGACTGGGCTACATATTGAGCTCAAGGCCAGCCTGAACTATGTAGTGAGACCCTGACTCAAAAAAAAGAAAGAAAAAGAAAAGAAAAAAAAGATGTTGAGACAAATAGTATATTTGAAAGTAGATAAAATCTGTACCTTATGCTTCCCAAGAATAACTTCAAAATAATTATAGATCTAAGTGTCAGATAATAAGTCATACAAACACTAAAGACAAAAACAGGTGAATTCTTCTTAATCATGACATTAGGGGAAAGGTTGTCATTCTTCAGGTAATAGAAGAAAGTTGTAAACCTGATATAATGTTTCAAACTGCTGCATTGTTACACAGCAGTAGACAACATGAACAGACTCTGGTGTGTGGAAGTGGGGTGCTGTCCTACTTAGGTGCCCACCAAGCACCTAAAGCCTGGGACCTGGGCTTTGGGAGACAGTCAGGGAGAAGCAGAACAGGTCATGAGGACACTGTTGGGAGGGTGTGAGAATGGCCAGAGTACCTTTGGGGCTGGTAAACACTTTCTTTTTCGTAATGATAGCAAGTACAGGCTGCAATAGTATGGAAAATAGAAACTTCATTAGTGAGCTCTGCAGTGTTCAAGCAAAACGTGGAAAGTGCCAGCTGGCTTTTTCTTAGTTGCTTAGGATGAAATATTAGGCCAGAGAGCTGTTCTAAAGAGGAAATTGTTCCCAATACCCCATTAAAGATGTACCTATAAGAAATGGCTTCAGGGCTAGGGTCAAATCCAGAAAGTGACCGCAAGACGCTTTGCCAGAGAAATTTAAGAACAAGCCTGATGGCACTTCTGAACATATTAAGGATGTTCCTCCTAGAGCATCTTAGGAAACACCAGAAGTTCTGAAAAATGTAGAGGTGCTGTCCCATGTCAGTGTCAGGGGGAGCCCCAGTATTTCTGATGTGTAAAATGCACACATTGACATCTACTTCACAAGATTGCTGAGACTCTTAAGCCCAAGAACACCCACTCACTCTCTGTAGTGTACCTGCTTCTTGCTACCAATGTTTGCAAACTCCTGATAGATGTTACCTTCGGGATTCTGAAACAAGAAATTAGGAGTCTCAGAAGATTCTCAAAATCTTAAGTCGTTCTGTATTTTCCCCATAATACCTTCCTTATATGGTTTTATAAAACAAGGCCTGGCTATTAGAACAAACAGTGAGCCATTTTTTCCTGGTTGTACTAAAAGTTCGTGAGGTTTACAGAAAATCAAAACCAAAATCAAAAAAAATCCTACATGAGCAACCCCGCCCCCAAAAAACAAGTAAATATTTAAGTTCTATATTTTATTATTATAGATATATATTTGGAAAAGATTGTACTATATTTTATTGATGTGTGAAGATTATCTCTACTTGTTATAGTTATTTGAGAATAGAAACATTAAAAGAAGGTAACATTAACCCCAAATAAATGGCAAACAAAATACTTTAGACATTGAAAGACAACAATATGCAGGGTATTAATTGTAACCATCCTACTAATTGGGTTTGAAACTGTTTCGTTGTGATTTTATCTTTTTTTCTCATTAAAATGAATTTTCAGGGGCCGGGGAGATGGTTCAGTGGTCTAAAGCGCCTGCTTAGGAGGGCTCAGGTGACTGCGGGGACTGCAGTTCGATCCCCGGCACCACATGCTGCGCCAGCGCCACCACCAGGGCAGGCTGAGCCAGCCACAAAATGAATAAATAAAGAAACAAGCAAATAAATAAATAAATAAAATTAAAAAAAAAAAAAAAAAAGAATTTTAAAAAAGAAAAATAAGGGGCCGGTGAGATGGTTCAGTGGTCTGAAGTGTCTGCTTAGGCAAGCTTAGGCAGCCACAGGGACTGCGGTTCAATCCCTGGCACCACATGCTGAGTCAGCCCCACCCCCCAGGGCAGGCTGAGCCAGCCAGAACACAAATAAATACATAAATGAGGTTTAAAAAAATTATAATAATAATAAAATAAAAAATAAAAATAGAAATAAATAAAGGTAGATCAGCTAAAATCCAAATATAAATAAATAAATAAAATAATAAACATTGAAAGATAATAGCACATCTCAAATGTAAAGATTGTCTGCTTGAAGTTTAAAGCGATCCCTGTCCCCCTTGATTGTAACACTGTGCACACTAGCACAGAAACCGAAACGCGCTGGATTATCCATTAACTGATGAGCGCAGGTGTGGTACACGGAATGTACTCCCGCGCCATAGGGAAGGGTGAAGTCCTGGCATCTGGAGCAACGCGGACCGTGACGCGGGTTACTACGTGAAGCGAGAAAAGCCAGGCAGGGGAAGACAAGTGCCGTGTAATCTCGCTCTCATGTGAAATCTGAAACACTCATCTCATAAAAATGGAGAGTGGAATGATGGCTACCAAAGGCTGGGGAAAGCAGGGGAGAAGCAGACGCGGAGCGGCCGATGGGTGGACCGAGTTATACTGCAGTAGGAGGAGCAAAGGTTTCAGTGCTGTTGTGCGCTGGGCTGAGTACAGAGGAGAAGAATCTACTAAGTGCTTCAAAAGCTGGAAGAAAAATGGTAGTTGTCACCACAAAGAAATGAAAATGAGAGAATATTTATGTTTAAATTGGTCTAAACATTTTACAATGTGTACAAAAGTGGAAATATCACACACCATACAATGCATATGTACAGTGGCTGCGTTTTATGTACTTCATTTTTAGGGGGTTGGCCAGATAGCTCAGCGGACTAAAGCACTTGCTTAGGCAGAGAGCAGCAGCCTGGATTCGATCCCTGCCATTCTATGCTGGACTCGCCCCTGGGGCGCACTAAAATGGTGATTGAGACTGGGCATGGTGGTGCCCGCCTATAATCCCAGAGATTGAGAGGCTGCAAACAGGAGAATCACTACGAGTTCGATCTATATATTGAGACCCTATAGACCCTGTACTAAATAGATAAATAAATAAACTTGGTGGCAGATGTCTGTAGTCCCAGTTCTGGAGAGGCAGAGGCAAGAAAACCACCACAAATTCCAGTCCAGTCGGGGTTACAGAGTAGGTTCAAAGACAATCTGAACTGCACAGTGAGCTCCTGCTGTCAAAACAAACAAGCATCATCATCATCATCATCATCATCATCATCATCATCATCATCATAATGTCTGAGATTTCCAACAGGTCAGCCTATGAAGGGAAAGTATTTTCAATCCCTCTCACATACATAAGAAAAAAAAAAAGAAAAGGAGAAATTTTAAAACACATAAACTTGAAAGGCACCATCTGATTGCCTTCATCTTTGTTTCCTGACAAATATTTCAGATGTGGAATTCTTTCCTGACGTCAGTTGACTTATGAAGAATGTATACAGAAGCATCTTCAAGCTGGGTGTTAGGGAACTTAGTGCTTATTATAAACTCATTGCTTTTTGAGACTGATGAAAATATTGTTTTCTCTCTCTAATTTTGATTTTCCCTTAAAGCCAATTTTTTTTTACTAATTCAGAATTTAGATTAATTTTTGATTTCACGATCCCATAGTCCTTAGCAGCATCCACTGCTGTTTGTATTTCCTATCCTTCTTTCTTATTTTCATTTGTTTATTTAGTGGTGCTGGGGGTTGAACTAAGGACCTAGTGTGTGCTAAGCTTGCACTTGACCACTGAGCTACAACCCCAGCCCCTATATTTCTTCTGATGAAGCATACTTTCCTTCACAAAAGTTTTCCATTAGTGGTTTTGCTGACTGAGCTGTTTTACTTTTGTTTGTCAAAGCAAAAAAGCCCTCCAACCTCATATAACATGGGGTAAATATTTAATGAGAGGTATCACTTTTTCTGCATTAAGCAATTTAATTACAATTTCTTTTAAAAGCTTATTGCTCACAGCAGAATTTTGTTTTTGATTTCTGTCTGTGCATTACAATTACTTAATGCATCAACTGCTAATAGACAGGCTTTAAGTGTTTTAACATCTCTCAGTATCATGACATTCTTCTTTCCCTCAGTGTCCTAGCTTCTGTGCTCACAAAATCATTTTATTATGATTTAGAGAGTTAATTTTTTTAGTCATTTATTACAGTGCCACAGTGTTTTGCCATTGAAAATAACTGGTACATTTTTTCCCCTTCTTACTGCATAAGAGGATTTCTCATTGGAGAAAGCATAAATGATTCCACTACTTTTCTTATTCTAAAAGTTGCCAGAAAGGCATCACCTTATAGATCATACTGACTGGCTCTAGCTATATCACCCGAGTCAGAAAAATGGCTGCTTCCTCCTCCATCTCCTAGAGGGGGGTCTGCACTAGTTCTGCTTCCTCTGTTAGTTAGGGTGATGCTTCGCCTCAAGTTCTTGAGTAAAACACCTTTGCTACCAAGTGGTAATGCTGCATGAAAACAGCTGAAAACTCCACAATTTCCCATTACTGGGAGGTGCATTACTAGCTTTTTATAGCAGCAGAACTCTAAACCAGTAACATCTTTATTTCTTGCATGAAGGATTGGAATACTTTCACTTGGATTTTGAAGACTTTTCTCAGAATTCAGAGAAATACCAACTACTGGAAGAATTTGGGGAAGACAACCTGAATGGAAGCACCATGCTGTGACAGACACAATGTCTTTAACCAGACACACCAGCTATCCGCTCTCACGTAAACACAAATGATGGGGGCATTTTGGGGAGAAACTGGAAAGCAGGCGGATGTGTTCTGATGGGTGTGGTATGTTTAATTAGTGTTGGGGATTGCTGGCATGTAACTGTAAATAACAGTAAGATAGAAACTTAATTCTCTCACATCTAAGATATCTAGAGGCTGGTCCTACATGCTCCAACCTCACCCTTCAGAGCCACTGGCATTCCAGACATATCCATCTTCTTACCCCCAATGCAAACTCTGTGTGCAAGGTGCTTCCAGGAGCTCTCCTTATTGTATCTGCACTTCTGGCAGTAGGAGAGAGCGAAACAGAAGAAGATCTATCTGTGTCCCTGTTAGGCCATGTCTAGGTTGTCCCACCAAATGTTTCCACTAGCCAGAGCCAGGGCTGCATCCAGCTGTCGGTGAGGCTGTGAACTGCGGACTAGACACTGGGCCACTTTGTACCTAGCTAAAGATCAAGGTTTGGTTTCACAGGTTACAAGTGGGTAGAGGAGAGCCTGGTACCCAGGGACCGTTTTTGTAGGACGTGACAATCAACCTAGTATTTAAATGACAAGTAGAATGTTTCAGGCAAGAGAAACAGGAAACAGGAAATATTTGAAGCCCTTGGGTCAGTCCTGGGGAGTGGAGTGTGCGCTGCTGCAATGACAAACAGACTGAGAAAGAAAGGGGGAGAAAAAGGGCGGGAGGGAGGGAAGAAGGAGCAGTTCGGGATGTAGGCAGTGAGTGGGCAATACAACCCTTTCCCTTCACAGTTAGAGCACTGCTCTCATTTTATAACAAGTTAAAAAAATTTAATTGTATCAGGAATTCATTTCGAAAGAGGAGGGTGCATGCCTTAAATAGAATACTAGGGGTATAGATGTAAAGTAATCTGTTCTTAAATACACTGGAAATAGCGTATACTGCTTTTGATCCCAGTTTCGTTCCTGATAATTTAATACGTGGCATTTTTTTTTTTTTTTTTTTTTTTTTTTTTTTTTTTTTTTTTTTTTTTTTTTTTTTTTTTTTTTTTTTTTTTTTTTTTTTTTTTTTTTTTTTTTTTTTTTTTTTTTTTTTTTTTTTTTTTTGGTGGGACTGGGGTTTGAACTCATGGCCTCGCACTTACTAGGCAGGCACTTGTGCCATGGAGCTATCTCCCCAAGCCACGTGGCACATTTTTAACTGTTGTGCATTTTGTCTACCAGCAACATATAAACTTGCATTTGCTCATGTGCTGCTCAGAAGAGCAGCAGATACTGTCCGCCTGATCGCGGCCGGACGCTTGATGAAGGAGGCCAGCGTGCCACAGAGCAGCGAGCTCGTGGGGACGTGGGCGTCTGCGGAGAGAAGGAGCCCAGCGGCTCTCTACGTGCGGTCAACTCTGAGCACTGTGACAATCAAGAAGATGGATCCTTTCCATCACGCTTATAAACACTTTTCACCTTTTTTCTGTGTGAGGCCGTTAGGCATTTGGTAGGAATCAGTACTGTGTTTGGGGCAAGGCTATCCAGCAGCGTTTACGTTTACAAATCGAAGCTTGAATTCTTACGTTCTGCTGGGTAATTGAAGAAGAAGCTAAGCACGTTTTCAGCGTCGGGTTTCTTGACCAAGTTAACCATTAGCACAAATGCCTGTCTGTGATCGCCCTCTAGTGGCGTAACTAAGGCTAACAGGAAAACGGCCGCACTTGGTAGTCGGGCTCGCTGAAGGCCCCTTCCGCAGCACCTGGCCCGCTGGGGCAGGCTTCCCGGATTTCTTCTCCCTTCTTCCCTCCTAGCCATCTCTTGCATATCGATTCCTGCGGCTGTTTGGTTGACATCTGTCGACAGTCTCCCTGCATGCTGTCCTAAACAAGTACCTGTTGATGAATGACGACCGGAGCGAAAGGCTGGTCTTAGAGGCCTTTCGTACTGCATCTGTGCTCAAAAAAAAGCTACAAGAGATGTCTGTTACTTAACTTCTAAGCACTGCTTTTTTATTTATTTATTTATTTATTTATTTATTTATTTATTTATTTATTATTTATATTGTGGCCGGCTCAGCCTGCCCTGGGGGTGGTGCTGCGCAACCGCTGAGCCATCTTGCTGCCCCCCCTTTTTTTGCCCCCCTTTTTTAAGAACTACTTTTTAAATCAAGTATAACATATACAGAAAAGTGTACAGACTTCAATACAATCTAGTGAATTTGCAGAAACTGCTCGTATTTTTGCAATCAACGCACTGATCCAGAAATAGAGCGTCTGAGAAACCTGGAATCACTCCTGCGTCTCTTCCATTCTGTTGTACCCAGGGCCGCCATTAAGTCTTGAACAGTTTAGATTCCTTCTGCCCACGATGGCAAAGACTCAGAACTACCCAGACCGCTCTTTATTCATTTTGTTACAACTCCCTGGCAGCTTCCTTCCCAGCCCACATGCTCCGTGTTCCCATCTCGGGTCCCCTGGACATTTTCCTCTATTTTCTTCCTACTTCTCAACTTCTGTGCCTCATCTCCATGGAGTGCGTGTGCGCATACGACATTGCTCCCGTGTGCTCAGGCATAGGATGCAGCTCCTGTTTCCCGCCTGGAGGTGGAGAGGGCATTGGAGTGGAGGCTGATGAGTCCAGGTGTAAGGGAAGCAGGTTAAAATTAATATAAGTGGTGCAAGGAGCGGAAGCTGGGCCATTCTCTCACTGTTCTTTTGTCTTAACAAATGAGTAATGGACAGAAACTCTTGTCAGTGTGCTGGTACTAGTAAAGATACACAGAGAAATTAACAGTGAGGTTCCCTGGTGAAGCCTTATGGTTGTGCTGGAATCACAGCGACAGAAAGGATGACCAAGATAACATGACACGAAATCCATGTACTTTTGTCTCTGCCTCCCCAGATGGAGGGGGTAGAAGTCTTCTTGCTCTTGGGCATGCGGTTGTGTTGAGGTCAAGAAGGCACCAAACTGACAATCAGAGGAAGCAGGACTGAGTTATTCCTTAGCCATTCACCATTTTTTCACCTTTGAGTCAGTCGTCCACCCTCTGGATTTCATCTGTTAGAATGGGAAGAATGTGGGCTGGTGGGATAGCTCAGCGGACTAAGTGCCTGCTTAGGCAAGCGCAGGTTTGATCCCTCGCACCACATGCTGCAACGGCTCCACCCTGGGTGATGCTGAGACAGGGATTGAGACTGGGCATAGTGGCACATGCCTGTAATCCCAGTGCTTGGGAGGCTGAAAACAGGAAGATCACAAGGAGTCTGAGCTGTGTAGCAAGACCCTGTACCAAATACATTAAAAAGAAGGGGAGGGGGATGTTAATATCTATCCTACAGAGTTGTGCAAAAGTCATTTTCCCTTTACTGAGTTCTTAGCTCGGTAAATGAATTCTTAGCCAAGAACTCCTGTAACAAAAGATAAACAGGAAAAAAGGTATGCAAGTTTACTTAATATATTTTACATGAGATAGGATGTTTCTTTTTTTTTTTTTCATATTTTAGGGAAAGGTGTACAGGGTGTTCAGAATCTCACTACTAGATCAGACTTGTAGTGATCCACCTGTTTACAGCCTCCCAAGAGCTGAGATTACAGCTGCTCACCACCATACCCAGTCTCAATTGCCTCAGAGTGCCCCAGGGGTTGGGGGGGGGCCTGTATGGCAGACACAGGGATCAGACCTCTGGCCCCTGTGCCTGCCTGCAGGTGCTTTAATCGCCTGATCTACTTGGTTGTCCCCTAAGCACACTTCTTAAAGACATAAAAACCCAGAGAAACAAGTGAGTGTTTTTATTTTTTAAAGATTACTGTGGTCTTTTCTTTATTTTTTTTAAATCTATTTTTATTACTTTTAATAAGGAATAACATTGAGACAGTTTCAAAAAATGCTAGTAGGACAGCCACAATAATTGGTACAATACATATTATTGTCTTCATAGTAGTTGTTCAGAGTACAAGATGCAGACATGATAACTTTTCTAAACACTATTATTACAAACATTTCTTCTTATTGAATTAAGAGAAAGTAGTTGTATACATAGAGCAATATTCCGTAATAGTAGTAGGTTATTAGCAGAACTGGCAGTGTTGGAAGCTGTTGACTTTTCTGCTGGGTGGTTAAGGCCAACTTGAAGACCTATATAACAAAACATGTAATTTTCATGTCTGACAAAGTCAGTCAAATCCCCTCAGAACAAGTTTCTTTCTTTCTGTTATGGCTGGCTCAGCCATAACAGAAAGGGTGGGGCTGATGTAGCGTGTGGTGCCAGGAATTGAACTGCAGTCCCTGAGGTTGCCTAAGCTTGCCTAAGCTTGCCTAAGCAGGTGCTTTAGACCACTGAGCTATCTCACTGACCCTGAGTGTTTTTTTTTTAACTTTATTTATTTGTGTTATGGCTTGCCCTAGGGGTGGGGCTGGCACAGCATGTGCTGCTGGGGATCAAACCTTGGTCCCTGCAATTGCCTAAGCTTGCCTAAGCGGGTGCTTTAGACTGCTGAGCTATGTCGCTGGCCCATGAGTGTTTTTAATAGTAGGTTTGACAAAGAATGCAAAGTCCTGGAGAAATATGATAGGGCAATGGATGGCAGTAAACAGGAGAAATTTGGCAGGTCTATTTGCTCAGATTGCCCTCTGTGACCTTGCAGCTAGGAGATAAGGATGCTCCTTTTCCCTGGGCACAGGTGGAGAGGCTATCTCTTAAGTGATTGTTTATGACCTGCTTTAGAAGGTCAGGAAACCCTTGCTAGGCTTTCTGACCTGCTTCAGGAAAGAGAGTAGAAAGAAATCAGGGTCACCTTCTTGGTTCTGTCATTTTCTCAACACTTTTCTTCAGCTTTGCCATGTTTTGAGTTAGTATGTCCTGAACCTCAGCCCTTTGGGTGGGGATTAAGTGACAGCTGCTGGAGGAGGCCTTCTGCACTTTGCGAACCTTTAACCTAACAGAGAATCTTATTATTACAGAATAATTCTATAGACGTCCCTACCTTTTTTTTTTTTTTTTTTTGCATGTATTTAGTACAGTGTCCACAGGGTGTCAACACAGATGGTCTTGTAGTGATCCTCCTGTTTTCAGCCTCCCAAGTGCTGTGATTATACGCATGGGCCACCACACCCAGTCTCAATTGCCATCTCAGCATGCCCTGAGGTGGGGCCAGCATGGCTTGTGGTGGCAGGGATCGAACCCTGGCCCCTGTGCTCTGCCTAAGCAGGCACTTTAATATGCTCAGCTATCCGACCAGGCCTTTCCCTACCTGTTTTAATAGGTCAAGAAGTGAGATGTAGATGTTGAACAAACTAGCATGCAAGCACTTCGATTAGATTAAAAAGTTAGAGAAATATTTCCTGGTGGATTTCTGGATCTGTCAAGTGCTTTGTTGGTCTGCAGGCTGAACTTGGCCAAAAGGAAGAACCAACATGGAATCCCACTGATCAGGGGAAGAATGATGTGCCCGTCTCCCTCATGGCTGTGCATCCACAGACTGGCCGAAGCCTTCCTGTGAAGACCACAGTCTCCTCAGACAGCCCATGTAGATGACGACCTTCTCTGGGTTGTGGCAATCGCTTCTTTCCCTCAAGCCTGGAGCTTAAGAGTCAGCAAGGAGTAACAGGAACCCGGGCCCAGCCCTAGGCTTCTGTCTTGCCTGCCTTGCCTCTTTTTGATTTCCTGATCTGGCTCACCTGTTTATACATAGGCATTCAACTGAAATAGTCCCAATTTAGCCATCTATTTCTATTTCTTTTTTCTGGAACCGGGGATTGGACTCAGGCCCTTGTGCTTGCCAGGGAAGCGCTTATTCTACTGAGCTATCTCCCCAGCCCCTTTGCTTCTATTTTGAGTGCTGATGTACTTAAGTGATATGACAGCGAATAGTCTAGAAATGTGGTTGTCTTGCTCAACACACCCAAAAAGATACTGTAGTATATGATTGTGGAAGGCTATGATAGGAAGTAGGATGTACAAAGCTTTTCTTTGGCAGGCAGTCACTAGACTTTCTAAGAATGGCAAGAGCATGCCTAATAATGGCCATGCATACCCAGACATCTGTTTGAAGCAATATACATATTCACAACAACCTTGTGATACAAATATTATTATTATCTCTGTTCAACAGGTGAGGAAACAGGTACAACTTAAACAACTTAAGGTTATGCAGTAAGTGGAAGATTCAAACTCAGGCAGACTGATACCAAAAATCTGTATTCCTAATCTTCACAACAGCTTCATGGCCCTTAAAAATTTCCGTGCAAATTCTGAAGAATGCCAAAAGCTCCTCTCTCTGGTGGACATTTCAAGAGAGTATTCTCCACTTGTTGGCTTCATGTCCCACCACCCACTTGACATCATTTTTTTGACTGCATTTTGGCAAAGAAACAATTTTTTTGTGCATCAGTAAAGATCTTTGAGGAACACATTTCATTTAGCTTCTTTTAGGTCCTCAGTGTGTATTGTCCCATCTGAGACATTTGACGTTGATTAGCTTCTGCTGAGAGAAGTGACCAGAATGTATCTATTGCCCTTTCTGCTCCAAAATGTGGCATTCCTGAGGTTTCTTCCCTAAGCCCTTTTTGTTCTTGCTCTACAAGTTCACTTTAAGTTATCTTGTCTACCACCATGGATCCAGTTGCTCTTATGCAAACATAACTAATGAGCAAGAATAAGGAATAAGTGTGAGAATCGAATCACCCTACAAAGCTTTTGAATAAATCCAACGTCTGGTCCTATTCAAATTACTCCTGTGAAGGAATACTGGTGAATCTGACAAATTTAGTAGAAAGCTGTTGCCTCAAAACTGCCTATGGAATATACTTCAAGGGATAAGAAACAAATTGGCATCCTGTAAAGAATGGTGTCTAGGAGGATTGCCAGTGATCAAGCTGGAGAAGCCATTGGATAGAATGTCTTGTGCAGCTGGAAAAAGAAAACATCCTATGCAAACAGCATCTAACTGAAGCTCCTGTCTGCAGTGCTTCCTCTCACCAATAGAGAGCAAACCATTCCCTTGCAAATTCTGAAGAATGCCAGAAGCTCCGCTCTCTGGTGACATTTCTGAGAAATGTCAGATTTTTCCTACATCCCTCTGTGATCTTAGCATTCCTTTACTGAAACCTTCTGTAGAAAAGAACTACAAGCATGATGCCTGAAGCTTTTCAAGGATTGACTCTAGTTTATTTGTATTGTCTTTTTTTTTTCCCAGTCCCTGACTTATACTGCGTGCTCCACAGACATCATATTTCTTGGTGATCCCTGAGCGTGCCCAGGTGATGTGTATGTGTTCTTCTATGAAGGCTTTCATGATTTCCTCCATCTCTTTACCCACCGTCCATCTATCCCCCATTCATCATCCGTCTAGCCATTACAACATAGCTGTTGCCTTGGGTCTAGCTCTGTGTTCAGTATGGGGATATGCCATAAACTAGAACAATTCAAGGTTCCTATCTAACATAACAACTGATAGAGCAATAAGAGATAGTAATCAGAGTCACAGGAAAAGACATCAAATTTTACTCCTACTAAGTTCTCTGAACACAATATACATGACCCTGTGATGGTAAATGAGGTCTGTATCTTGAATATCTGGCAAAGATATCTGTTTTGGAGACTTGGTGCCCAATACATGGCATTATTGGGAAGTGGCAGAACCCTTAGGAGCTGGGCCCAGTGGAGGGTAGTTAAGGTCTTTTGGAACTTGCCTTTAAAGGGACATTGAGACCGTGTTCTTCCATGCTCTTGCTTTATAAACTTTCCCAGCAACAGTGAGGTGAAGCAGCTCTGTTTTCCTGAATTTTTCCTGCCGTCTTGTGCAGTCCCATCACAGGTCTAAGGGCCGTGGAGCCAAGTAATCCTGGACTGAAACCGCTGGAACCATCAACCAAAATAAACCCACTAGTTTTTTTGGCAGCAGTATGGCAGAGAAGCAGAAGTAAGAGTGGGAACAGACTACTTTACTAACTCTGAAGACACAGAGAGGATTGATGGCAGGGAGATTGGGGATCGTCTGACCTGAGACCATGGAAGGCTGAGACTTGATGGACTTTGGCTAGGGGCAGAGTTTGAGGGACAAGTTCAGTGACACATAAGGGGGCTGACTGGAAGCTTCCTTGTGTGGGTAGGAAAGGTAAAAGGAAATTGCATCCAGGGCTGAGGAAGGAGGAGGAAGTGGTCGTTGGGAAGATGAGCTGTTGTTTTTGGGATTCAACTGTGTTGAATCAGGACCATGATAATTTAGCAGTTTGTACTTGGGCTGGAACCTATCACTTGCATCCTTATAAATCTCAGGTACTGTAACAGAATAACACAGGATTTCAGGAAGGAAAGGGAAGGCATGTGCAAAGGCCTTGGAAAGAATGGGGCAACAAGATATGTGGAGAAAAACAAAGAGGGTAAGTTAGAGGGAGAGGTGGGAAGCAGAAGGAGGGAGACACCTTTAAGAGGAGGTTAGATTTTCCTTGAGATTGGCAGAAGCCCATAAATGTTTGTAAGTGGGGGTTGGGGTGGTACTAATACAACCAGCTTTGTTTTTAAAAGATATGGCTGCATGTGGAGGTTAGATTTAAGGGGCAAAGACTAGAGATAAGAAAACCAAGGAGGAGGCCATGGCAGGAATCCCAGTGAGTGATGATGGATTCTCACTCCTGCTTTGAACACTGCGGAAACATTGCCTGGGTTACTCAATAATAGCTTCCTAATGGCTATTGTCCCTACCCCTTCTCCAACAGATTTAAATTTCTTAGAACAGATAGGACTAGAAAGCTCAAATCAAGGGGACTCTGGGATGTCATTTAACTTTAGACTCATGTATTTCTTCCAAACGCATTTTGTATTGCTCTGATCTGACAGATTTGCGTGCCTGTTCCCTGCAAGCTTCTGGCACCAACTGACACATCTCTTTATACCCAGCAGAGTCCTAAGAAATGGTTCTTCCAATCAGGAAGAGAACCTTCAAAACCATTACATGGCAAAATAAATCTTTTGTTTATTGAATTGATTATCATAAGTATTTGTTATTGTCGTAGGTAGCTGGATTAGATAGAAATATTATAGGCAGTCAGACAGGGCCAGGCCCTGAAGGAGACAAGATGGAAGACAAGGTGATTTTACAGCTTTGCAAGAGACAGATACCTCTGCTGTGGGCCAGACCTCAAAACAAAAGAAAAAACAAATATAGCCACATACTTCCCTAGGAATGGGCATCAGGGATTGATATTCTAAATAGGTATCAATCACCTTAAAAGAGCCTAAATGAGTCAGTAATCCAACCCCCAACAGGAAGAGACCCTGTTCCTATTCAAGCCTGCTTGCTATGTGACTCCTTTCCCCATTTGGTATTGGCTTTAATCAATTTTACCTGAGCAATGATGCTTGTAACCTCATTGGTTGACCATAATTTTGTCCCTCCTCATGCCCACCTAAGTGAGTTTCCATGGTTTCTGAGGTCCAGTGGACCTTAGACCCGGCCCACTGCATGGTTTTGCACTATAAAAGTCCTTGGAAGAGACAGCTTCTTGGGGACACCCACTCGGGACCCCCCTCCTGTCCCTCTCTCTGACAGGAACTTTTTTTCCCTCAATAAATACGTTCTGGGGGCCGGCGAGATGGTTCAGTGGTCTAAAGCGCCTGCTTAGGAGGGCTCAGGCAACTGCGGGGACTGCAGTTCGATCCCCGGCACCACATGCTGCGCCAGCGCCACCACCGGGGCAGGCTGAGCCACAAAATGAATAAATAAAGAAACAAACAAACACAACAAGCAAACAAATAAATAAATAAATAAAATTTAAAAAAAAAAATACGTTCTGCTCATTACCTCCGTTTATTCCTAAAATTCATTCTTCGGTTTGAGAAAACACGAACTCATCCCAGGTACTTTTCAGGTTGGGGGTTGATTTTCCCTATTTCATTAGGAGGTTCCCTATTGCAGGTCACCCACCCCAGATCAGTTTTTTCTTCCTGTATCATTATCATGGTGAAAAGTGGACTAATGTACCATAGCTATTTCAAAACTGGGACCACATGAAGAGTATGGTTGTGAGTTTTGCTGATTAGTTCTTGTGTCAGTTTGACTGGGCTAGGAGATGCCCAGACAACTGGTAAGCTATTTATCGGTGCATTGTAAACATGCTTTTGGAAGAGATTAGCATTTGAATCAGTAGGCTCAGAAAATAAAATCACCCTTACTAACATGGGCAAGCACTATCAAATCCATTGAGGGTCAAAATAGAGCAAAAAGAAGAAGGAAGCATAAATGTGCTCTTTCGGATAAGGTGTCCATCTTTCTCTTCCAGCAGACATCAGTAGTCTTGGCTCTTGTGTATTTGGATTTGAAGAGAGACTTACAGCATTGGTGCTCTTGGTTTCCAAGCTGTTATGGCTGTAGTTAGATGTCCTCCAAAAGCCTCACACAGTCACAGGTGGGTCTTTTTTGAAATTTAAATTATTATTATTATTACTCTTTTCTATTTATTTTATTTTATTTTATTTTAGGGAAGTGTGTACAAGGTGTTCAGGATCTCATTACTAGATTGTGTTCAGGGTCTCACTACTAGATTGGATTTGTAGCGATCCACCTGTTTATGGCCTGCCAAGAGTTGGGATTCCAGGCACGTGCCACCATGCCCAGTCTCACTTGCTGTATCACCACCCCCCACCCCCCACCGGAGGAGGTGGCCCAGCAGGCCTGGGGTTTAGAGTCCTGTCCCCTAAGCCTGCTTGCAGGTGCTTTAATCTGCTGAGCTATTTGACTGGCCCTATAGGTGGGGCTTTTTCAGAGGTGGCTTGATCTAGGGTGTATGATACTGGGATCAAGGATGTAATGCTGGGATTGAGTCACGGGTGCTGGGATTAAGGGGATGAGTGTGATGGTAGCCTGCCTAAGAGACAAGGGAAGAAAGAGCTGCTGTGTTTGTTGCTTGTAGCGTGCAGCTTGCTACCTTGCTGACTTCTGCCTTCTGTCTGCCTTGAGCTGTTTCTGCTCTGCCACGCCCTACTGCGTTGGAGCCAGCCAACAAGGAACTGAAACCTCGACAAAGTGGGAGCCAAACCTTTGTTCTTTTAACTTTGGGCTTTGGGTGTTTTCACTCAGCAATGAGAAAAGAAACTGACACAGGCCTTTAGGCTTGCACTTCCTATATAATTACACAATTATAATGTTTAAAAACTGAAGATTATGAGACCTTGCAGTCTCTATAATCATATGAGCCAATTCTCATAATAAATCTTTTCTCTTCTACACATGTATTGTTGCCTTTGCTTCTTTGGAGAGCTCCTAATACGTGGGGAGTCTTGCCAATGCAAACAAATGGGGTTATTTGTAGATGACTTAAAGGAATCAGTAAGTTCCTTGGCCTTGTTTTGCAGAGTTCACTTCTGTAATTTATTACAGAAATTCTATTGCAGGATCTCCTCACTTTTGCTAAGCAGAAGTTCTTTCCCAACCCTAAGGCCCTCCTCTACTTTTTAGGAGAGCATTCTGAACTCCAAGGGAGAAGTCACATTCTTCCTAAAGGCATATCTAAGGGTGCAAATCGTAACTCAAAGGCATTCTCACTGGACACCACTGTCAGCTCCCGTGTTCCTAGAGGATGATGCACTAGTTTTCTCCCTGTAGAGTAAAAGAAGTTGTCAGATTTCTTGGACTTTATCGCGGGCTTCCCACAGATGGCAGGCAACCTTCTCAGAGCCCATTCTACGATCTAGTAGTTCTCTTTTCCTTCATTAACTCCTCTTTATCATCCCCATTCCACATGAGTTAGTTTTCGTTGGCTCTGCCCTCCAACTTCAGGGTTCAGTTCAGGCTTCATAGTCAGCTATTTGGGGTATATTAATGCACTGGTTACACTGATCTAGAGATGGGAATTTACTTGAGCTAGAGCAATGAAGCTTAATGTCACACTTTCTTAGAACTCCTCGGTGGGATGTGGGACATTGGAAGCTATAAGCTTCGAACTGTTCAATCAGGGTTCTCTAGAGAAACAGAAGAAATGGGAGATAGATTGAAAAATAAATGATAGGTAGATACATAAGAAAATTTCTTTCCTTTTTTTTTTTGTCTTTTTGAGACAGGATCTCACTATGCAGTTCAGACTGGCCTTGAGCTCACTTTCGTAGCCCAGGCTGGTCTTGAACTTGCATCGATCTTCCTGCCTCAGCCTTCCAGGTGCTGGGATTACAGGCGTGCGCCACCACACCTGGCTACATAAGAAAATGTCTTATGGGAATTGGCTCACACAATAGTGGAAGTGAGGGTTCAAGCCATTTTAAGGATGGAGAACCAGAAAATCTAGTAACCTGGTCCAAGTCCCAAGGACTTATGGTCTGGAGGACTGCTAGTTGAAGTTCTGGAATCTGAAGGTTGGAGAACCTGGACTCCTGATATCCAAAGACAGGTGAAGATCCAGCTCCAAAAGGGAGGAGAGTTTGCATTTCCTTTGTCATCCTGCTCTTTGTCCCTGGTGTCCTCAGTGATTAGATGATAACGGTCCATGTTAGGAAGTGAGTCATCCTTATGAGATCACCGACTCAAGTGCCAGTTCCTCCTGTGCACTTGAGCAGGCATGCCCAGAAATAATACTTTGGCTGTTAGCTGGACATCCTTGAACTACCCAAAACTGATCAGCAGAGTCATTATTATGAAAATGTCTGCTTGAGGGTGAAGCCAACACAGAGCTGAAGAAGGTAGAAGGCCTCAGAGAACAACTGATTTTCTCACTGGAACTCCTGCACCCAGGAATTGAACTTTTCCTTTCCATATTTGATGTTCTCAGATTATGTGGAGCAACAATGAATTCTCATTAGGTGTTTTTAAAAAATAGTACTGGGGATTGAATCCAGGAAGCATTGTGCTACATGCCTATCCCTTATTTAAAATTTTATTTTCAGACATGATCTTGCTAAGTTGCCCAACCTGGCTTTGTATCTGAGGTTCTCTTGCCTCTGCTTCCTAGAATTAAATGAATTTGCCACCATCTTAACTGGTTAGCTTCTTCTTCTTCTTTTTTTTTTTTCTTTTTTTTAAGATTTTTAAAAGAACTTATTATGTTGCCCAGGCTGGCCCTGACCTCCTAAACTCAAACAAGCCTTCTACGTTAACCTCCTAAGTAGCTAGGACTATAGGTACACACTGCTATGCCAGGTTTAAGATAGCTTTTGGTTATTTAAAATAGAAAGAGTCCTCCCCAGTATACTAAAGTAGTGATCTCAGTTTAGAGTTATCTGTATTTCTATCCCCTAGAAGTTAATCTTACCTTTCCTGTTTTACCAGAAAACAGAAATGGAAGCCAACTATAGATCAAGCATAACAGCTGCTGCTAATCTGTTAAAAGATCTCTAAGGAAAGATGGATCTCAAGTGTCTATATGATGATATATGACGATGTGGAAAATATCAAACACTAATATTTAGTTGTTGAGCTCTTTGTTTATTCAAGATGCTTTTCAAATAATCAACGTTATCTTTTTAAAAAATTCTATCTCTATTTATCATCTATCTATCTATCTATCTATCTATCTATCTATCTATCTATCTATCTGATACAAGTTTTGCTGTGTAGCTTGGACTTGTAGTGACCTTCCTGTCTCAGTCTCCCCAGTGTTGGGATTACAGGCATGTGCCAACACACCCAGTTTCAGTGGCCAGCCTAGCAGCTAACATGTGGTACTGGGGATCAAACCCAGGTCCTTGTGCTTACCAGGCAGGTGCTTAGAATCCCAAGCTATCTCCCCAGCCCCATCTTTATCTTTAATTACAAGTTTAGATGAAGCTATTGAAAATGCCTACCCAACTCCATTATTGAAAATATAAGCTGGAAATGTTTCTAAGTAAAAAAATTTATTTATTGGGGCTGGGGAGATAGCTCCATGGTACAAGTGCCTGCCTGGCAAGCACAAGGTTGTGAGTTTGAACCCTGGTCCTGCAAAAAAAAAAAAAAAAAAAAAATCTATTTATTAATTTTTCTGCTTATCTCAGCAGCATTCAGATCTGGGACATAAATGTGCTCAAGAAACCTTTGGTGGATACTGAACTGAAGGAATACTATGGCATCACAGCCTCTCCTAACCAGTGTCTCAGCACATCTTTGCCCCTGGTGCCTTGCTCAGTTACTACTGGCTCAGGTGCATGCAGTCAGCAGCAACACCCATTCCTGAAGGTTTGGCTCCTGTAATCATCTAGTGAGAACATTTTCTAGTCCAGATATCCAAAATCTTGATACCTTGGTGCAAGGGTGTTATGGTCTATGTGTGGTTGTCATCCCAAAGCTTTATACAATCGTGGGGCGGGAACTTCTAGAGTTTGAGACTTGACTCATGATTCACTGGGATTATGTTTTTAGTACTGATGGGACTATGAGTCTGAGTACTTCTGGGATTATGGGTGTAGCCTAAGGTGGATAGGCTGGGGCCCAGAGCCTGAATGTAATATATAAAGAGAGACAGAGAGACAGACTCACGCTGTTGCTCTGTTCCCCTGGTTGGTCGGCTACCTTTGTCGTGATTGTTGCTGTTCCACAACCATGAACTGGATGTGCTCTGCCCTGTTCCACTCAGCCTTGGGCCAGCTGAAAGTGGACTGAAACCTCCAGTAACTGTGAGCTAAATAAACCTTTCCTTCCTTCATTTTGAGTGTTGGGTATTTGTCCCAGCAATGAGTAAAAAGTAACTAAGACAGAGGGTGTTTCATATATGCTACTCAGTGTTCTTGAAGCAATCAAGACAAATGAAAGCCTATCTTGACACTGAGCTACTTTTTTTCACCAGCTGCATGTCCCTCTAATGGGAATGGTATTTTGTTTCACTGCCTTCACCTTGTTGCCTGAGTTCTGTTGGATGCAAGCCTAGACCTTGGTGGCAACCTAGTTGGTGTGGGACCCTGGAACCTGGCCTAGTGCCTGATGTCCATCTTTACTGCTCCTACTGGTTTCTTTTCATGACTCAGGGTTAGGCATAGTGAGTGAAGTTCTGCTACTGTATTACTCGTATATCCATTCCCATTACATTTCATTTCCATTACTACAGCAAATAACTTGAAATAATCAACTTAGGAAAAGTAAAGACTTATTTGGTTTAGAGTTTTGGAGGCTTCAATCCATGGTTGGACAAGCCCACTGTTTTTGTGTCTGAGGCGACATACCATGGCAGAAAGCAAGAGGTGGAGGAAGCTGTTTTATTATCATCACATGGTGGCTTAGAAATGAATAAGTGAGAGAAAGGGGTATAGAGTTCTGCTGTCTCCTTTGAAGGACACTCCCACTACTGGACTTCCTTTCGGGGGCCTGGCCATTTTATGGGTTGACCACCTACCAATAGCGCCATGATCTGGGGACCAAGTCTTAACGATGGTTCTTTGAAGGACAATAGCACAAGTTTTATCTGGTCTTCTTTGACAGTGATGAGAGCTTAGAATTCTCCAGCATTCATTCTTCTCTTTGGATCTGGACACTTTACACTGTAAACTCTCCCCTGGAAAAAGCAGCTTCCCCTGCACCTTATTAATGAGTGCTGGCTCCATTGCATAGATTCCTGCTTGCCAGATGCCCCCAGGAGGCCTCCCAGAGCTAGGGAAATCTTTCCCTGGGCTTTTTCAATCCATACTTCCCAGTTGGAGCATTTCCTTTTGCCTCACTCTTCTAATGATAGACACTCAGCTGCTTTCATGTTCAAGTAATTGTCTAGGTTATAGTGTTCTTTTATTAAAAAGACTTTTTCAATAATCATATGCTGAACTGAAAACATCATATCATAATGATATCTGTGCAGTTATGTTCATAGCAGTGCTATTTGTAATAGTCAAATCTTGGAAACAACCAAAATGCCCATCATGTGAAGAATGGTTGAAAAAGATGTGGTATTTTCATAAGATGGAATATTACTCAGCTATAAGGAATGATAAGCTAAATGACAAAGACAAGGAGCAAAATGCATTCTCAGGCCCTGGGCCCACCAAGAACAAATGCAGGAGGCAATAGCATAGAACTTGGAAATCACATACCTGAAATCTCTGAAATAATATATTAGTGGATGTATCTTGAACATATACTCATAAGCAAAATAAACCAGACCTACATATGCAAATATCATATAGTCTCCCTAGTGTGAGAACTCAAAAGAAGAAAAGTAAATAAATAAATTTTGGGGGGTACCAGGAATCAAACTCAGGACCTTGTGTTTTCTGTATCCTTACCCCCTATAAATTTTTTTTTTATTTTTTATTTTTTTTTAAATTTTATTCATTTATTTGTTTGCTTGTTGTGTTTGTTTGTTTGTTTCTTTATTTATTTTGTGGCTGGCCCAACCTGCCCTGGTGGTGGGGCTGGCACAGCATGTGGTGCCGGGGATCGAACCGCAGTCCCTGCAGTTGCCTGAGCTTTCCTAAGCAGGTGCTTTAGACCACTGAACCATCTCGCCAGCCCTAATTTTTTTTTTTAGAAGAGTGACTTAAATACAACATGCATTTGGAAGAGTTTTTTTAAAAATTAAGGTTTATTGAAAGTGCTATTGTTTAATTATGTGACCAATCTTACATACCCATATTTATCAATCTAAACAGACTTGATGATGAAAATATATAATACAACCATTGCTAAATTTTTGTTCTTGTTTTGAAATTCTGTGCTATATGTCCTCTTGCTTACTACTCTTTTTCTGTCTTTGTTTCTGCTATTTTTACTCTTTATGTTTTTGTTTGTTTGTTTGTTTGTTTTGTGGGACTGGGGTTCAAACTCACGACCTTGCACTTGCCAGGCAGGCACTTGTACCACGGAGCTATCTCCCCAGCCCCTATTTTTACTCTTTAAAATAAAAATTTAAATATAAAAAAAATCATATGCTGCCTGTATGGGTTTTTAGTTACAAGTGATGAAGTTTCTCTCCTTCCCCTTCCTCCTCAAATTCCTCTGTGTCTGCCTAAGCAGGCATTTTAGTAAGCTGAGCTATCTGGCCAGCCCTCAAAATGGGAGTTATCAGTAATAATATTATTGATATTTTAGGTAATAAATATTAATGTTACAGGGGTCTCAAGCAGAACAGAAACTTCGATTTAGTTTTGGGGGCCATACACACATTTAAATGAGTTGAAATTTAGGTATTTAATGACATTATAAACAGATTAGTGGGAAGGGAGATTCTATTCTCTTGCTTTTCTATTTAAAGTGTACTTTTTTAAAATCTAAGAAAAAAGAAAAACCTTACCTATCCCATTTAAAAACAAAGCATCCTACAGGGAGAGTACAGCAGATCTGTAGATATTCTGTAAATAAAATCTGTGTTAATTAACCTTTCCAATTGTCATCCATTTGCACCTAATTGAAGCCAAGTGGTTTCTGCTTTTCAATGGTTAGTAGTATTTTTAGAAATAAATTATTTCTAGATTGCTTTGGTGATTATAGCCACCTGTCCTTGTTAACCTCTTCTAAGAGAAAACAATGGTTCTATAAAAGACAATGTTAATGGGAGGAGAAATACAGTATTGTATATATTTAGAGAGAGACAATAAGATAGGGAGAAAATGGCACCTTGGAGGGAAGATTGGGCGGGAAATACCCAGAACAGCTGGAGGCAAGATTGTTTTTATCTGCTTGTTTACTGGAGTCTTTTTTTTTTTTTTTTGGTGGGACCAGAGTTCAAACTCACAACCTTGCACTTGCCAGGCAGTCACTTGTGCTACAGAGCTACCTCCCCGGCCCCTGCTGGAGTCTTAATAGAGCAGGTAGCTGCCACTTTTCATCGGTCCAAGCTCTTCTCTCACAGAGCAGCTCCTCTGCTGGTGGTGCCAACCATCACAAAGTCCATCTCTAACAGTTGCCAGCATGTGACTAGTTGGTCAGCTGGAGTGCATCATCCTTGGGGAAGTTCTTGGGGTTCAAGGGCAGCCTCTCACCATGTGCAAGTCAAATAGGGGTGTTTCCGAGACAGCTGCCTTAAGGGAGAGATCATGAATGGTAGCCGTCAGACATTTCTTGCGACTATTGAATGTGAAACTCGTTTCAAGATGAAGCCTAGAGGAAATCATATGCCACTAAGACCCTTGAATTCATCTCTGCACAATAACAGCTGTGATTTTCCGGTTCTGTGAGCCAATTAATCTTGTTTCGCTTTAAACTCTTTTTGTTTTAATATTTAGTTTTGCTATGCTGGGGAAGGGAACACAGGGCCTTGTGCATGCTAGACAAGTGCTCTACCTTTACAACAAAAGAAGCCTAATAAACCTTAGAAGCAAAGATTTCCAGAGTTAAGTAAGAGATCTAAGAGTTAAACTCAATTCCCACCTACACAGAAAACCTGTTATTTGTGAATATTTGAGAATCTCATTGACTAGAATGTTTGCCTTTCTGTTACACAGCCCAGCACATTGCTGGATACTTCTAGTTACTTGAATGTCTTTTCTTAAAATACAAAATTGATATCAGCCTCTTCATAAATTATTTCCATTGGCATTAATTCTGTATGGGACTCACACAGAAAATTAATTTAAGTTTCATTTTTCACATAGTGCCATTTAAAGTATATGCAAACACTAAATTTTTCTTCTTAATTCTACCTTTCTCAGTTTTTGAAACTATTCAGCAGGACAGTTTTTTGTTTTTTTGTCTTTCAATGGAACAGTTTTTAGACTCTTCATAAACCCCAGTGTCATCTTTAGAAAATAGGACATTTTACTGATAATTCTTCAATGGAATATAGCCTAGAACCGAGCAATTTATTTAT
Source organism: Capromys pilorides (assembly GCA_004027915.1). Taxonomy (NCBI): domain Eukaryota; kingdom Metazoa; phylum Chordata; class Mammalia; order Rodentia; family Capromyidae; genus Capromys; species Capromys pilorides. Next base: position 25,524 of record PVKN010006460.1, read on the forward strand.
TTATTTATTTAGCTGAGCTATTTATTTATTTATTTATTTATTGTACCAGGGATTGAACTCAAGCAGGACCTTGCCCTGGCCAGGCATGCCCTTATTCCACTGAGCTATCTCCCTGCATCCCCTCCCCCTCAGCAATTCATTTAATGAGCTTGACAAAAAGTAAACTTACTTTGTCTATTCCAGACACTGTAGATCTACAAGTGCATTTTAAGCTACATTATTTTTAGCTAAACTGTTTCATACCTAAGATACCCCACATCAAGATTTGGACCTTGTTGGTTGTCAGGGTTTTCAAGGGAAGCAATTTTATACAGGACATATTACTTACAGGGTTATTTTATAATATTCACTCAAAGAGTCAAATGCAGAAGAGTGTGGGAGATCTGTCCACATACCAGAGACCCACAGAATCCAGCTGAGGGCCTCGATGCCATGGCAATGTCCTGCATAAATCCAGCTGAAGGCCTAGAGCCCATGGTAATGTCTTCCACAAGAACACCTGAAGGCCTAGGACCCACGACAGTGCCTCATGCAGGCCTCCTTCATGGATCTGCACTGTGAAGGCTCAAAGGTCAGTGGTGGAAGCTAGAATTTCTGCACCAGCAGGATGAAGGATCTGAGCCAGTAGGCTCAGGATCTGCATTAGATTCAAGAAGCTATGCTCAAAGTCAGGACCAGAGCTCCCAACAAAGAGAACAGTAGCCATCCTCAGCAACAGCAAGGACCTGAGCTCCCGTGACAATGAGAACAGTTGCATTCCTGTCAGGAAAACCAGCGCGACAAGCTTCTTCAAGAGAATGGACAGCACACATCTTCTGTTTCAGTTCTCCCCTCATGCTGTTGGCAGCAATCCTCACCTGGGCCTTCCACACCTGGCTCCGGGCTGATTCAGTTCAGCTGGGTGTTACAAGTTGACCATTTGTTAATCCACCAATACCTCTTGATACTTTTTAAACATGTACAAGCTCAAAACACAATACTCAAGATAATGAAGAAAATAAAGCATGGCACGTTTAGTGAACATCTAATGGGTTCCACAAGGTAGGCATTTTAAAGCACGATGTATTATTGTTTACATCTCACAGAATCCCTCCAGGGAAGAGCAAGACACAGCAGCTCAGAGAGGTTCAGTAACTTTCCTAATGTTTTTTAATGAATTCATGGTAGTTTTAGGATTCAAAACTGGATCTCAAACTACTAAGACTATGGAAACACTGCCTCTAGCAGAAAAACTAGGTCCATGGTTATGGTGAACTCTAACTGGGGCAACTGAAATATTTCAAAGGTTGTGGTGATCATTTAGGAGACTTTGTTGAATTTGCTTTTACTGCTGATTTTAAGTGTAAAACTGTTCCATGAATCCTTGAAGCAAAGCTTATAATAGAAGGTGAAGGAGAAATAGAAAAATTTAAATGGAGCCAAATTATACAATTTTTAAAAATTTTTGTTATTTTGATACAAGGTCTTACTACACAATGTGGACTCATAGTGATCCTCATGTCTCAGCCTCACCAGCACTGGAATTACAGGCATGTGCCACCACACGCCGAGGCAGCATATCATGTAGTACCAGGGATTGAACTGGGGACCTTACGCTTGCCAGGCAGGCACTTGGACTGCCAAGCTGTCTCCCCAGCACCAAATTATGCAAATATTAAAGAGAAAGAGTTGTGATGAGCAAGAGTATTACATGGTAAGCAGAAAGAGTGAACAGAATGATGTGAAAACCAGAATAGAAAGTTGGAAATGAGTGGTAGAATAGTGTCTACAGGTAGTCTGATGCTGATCTTAGCTGAGAAGGCACTGGTTTAATTTCAGAGAAAGAAAAGGTGATGCAGTCACATAGGGCTTACTTGGTTTTACAAGCCAAGGCCTTTGACAGGGTGAAGCAGGTGACTATAAAGTTAGACTAAGTGAAGTGGAGGGAGTTTCAGAGTTGGAGTTTTGGAGATGTACATTTATTTGCAGGTGTTCTTTGTCACGTGTATACATACATAATACAGGTTTTCTGGGATGCTTTATAAGACCTACTGGGCTAGGAATCATTGACTAGATATTAGAAATATAGCAAGAATTCTCCAGACTGACATGAGTGGGGGATTCAGGGAGGAAGATAGATGTCACTGGAGGGAACTACTCTAATAGCCTGAATACACATGACTTGGGTGTTTGTTTTTGTGGTACTAGAGACTGAACCCAAGGCCTCACAAAAGCTACACAGGTGATCTACCACTGAGTTATATCACCCAGCCCTTGCTATTTTTTTATTTTGATACAGGGGCTCCGTAAATTGCCCAGGCTGATCTCCAACATGCAGTCTTCTTACCTCAGCCTCCCAATGGGCTGATGTTACTGATGTGTGCCACACAGTCAGGCTAAATTGAGATGTTAAAGTAAGTGGGATGAGAACATCCTTCAGTGTCTACAAGAGGGGTAGAGGAACACAGGACGCCAACCAATAAGATTTAGAGTAAGGATCTTCTTTTCCTAAAGGAAAGACTTGGATAAAAATTTATATGCAATGATTAAAATATACAAAGAATATAAAAAAGTTGGTTGAGAGATATCATAAGGAAATAGGAGTTGAGCTTAAAGGTGAAAAGAAGAAAATGTTTGCCCCAGATCTATTTTATTCATGAACTCAGCTTCATAAGTCAGATGTGATCTTCAAGATATTGAGAGATGCCAGGAGAAAGAAGTCGAGCTTCGTGAAAATACACAATGCAAATCAAAATGCTGGATTCTCCATCTGAAAGGAGTCCACTGGCTGTGGTGCACCTAGATCAGCTATAACGTATCTTACATGATGTTTTTGATGCATCATAGAGTGCCAAACCCTTCTTTTAAAATAAGATTTACTCTGGCTAAATTATAAGCTTACCCTACATACACTGCACCAGATAAAACTATTTCCTCTTGCCATCTGTGATTTGTTGGTTTTGTTTTTTTGGGGGGGGTTTAAGAGAAT